>BHFV01000036.1:4173-48923 GCA_003568905.1 Trebouxiophyceae sp. KSI-1 | reverse complement strand
GTAGCAGTCAACTGCTGTAGCGAGCCGGTGGCACGTGCTGATACAGCACCAAGCCGGGGCAGAGTGGCGCCATAGCACTCGTGGCGTGCCTCCATCGGCTTCTCGGCGCATGAAGCCACCTCTCGTGCAGCATTCGTGGCCGAATCGGCAGCTGCACATGCGACTTCCCGCAGTCTGCGGGGTTCCCAGCGTTCGTCAGTTACATCGCATGCTCGAAGACGCCGCAGCGAGCCTGCGCCTTGCCAGGCACACATGCCCCCGGCCATGGCACGTCAGGCAACCTTGCACCCTGCTGCCAGCGCCCACCACTGCCGTGCCAAGCCGCCCGGTGCTGCAACCGACAAGTGTGCGAGCAGAGGTTGCCCAATGGAATTGGCCGGCAGCACAGGTTGGGAACAGAGCATGCCCGGCCGCAGGCTACGGTGATCAGGACGTGCGTGTGGACTGCAACGGCCAGGTGCTGCGCGTGCTGCCGCTGGACTCACCCCCCATCGTGGAGCGCGCCTTTGACGGCCAGCTGGACCCGGCCGCCCCCATCGAGACCTTCCGGTGCCCGCCCCTGCCTGCCAGCCACATGTACAGCAGCACACCGCTGCCTCCTGCATGGCCTGCCCTCACTCATCACTTACTGAAGAGCGCGCCAACTCGCTGCAACAGCGCCGCCGCCGATGCTCCAGCCGGCGGACAGGAGCACAGCGTGCTGCTGCTCAGCCGCATGCCCCCCTGCAGCCGCCGGTCCAGTCTGGCTTTCTATCCAATAAAGAGCGAGCCATCATGATGCAAGAGCATGCCGCTGCTCAAATAGCGAGTCGACGTCGCTGCTTCAGAGCAACTGGCCTGGTTGCGGGCAGCAGCTTCGAGGCGCTGCAGCCAGCCCTGGGGGAGGCCTGAGGCCAGGCTGCGGCCTGTCTGGCAGGACGACCGACAACCGCACGCTGGTCATCAGCCTGCGCAAGCTGGCGCCCGGCCAGCACTGGCCGCGCCTGTTCCGCGGCGACAGCAGCGGCGCGCGCTGCCTGCGGCCGCCGTACCGCACCACAGGTGCGGCTGCCTCGCCTGGGCCCAAGCCACTGACTAGCGCCGTGCATCGTACACCAGCCGCCGCCACTTCGCAGGCATGCTGGGCCTGAGGAGGCGCCTGAACTCTAGCATGCAAAGCCTTCCTCGGGTGCTGCTGATTTCTTCCGTTGCCAGCCGCCGCGGCAGCTACGCTGGCCAGTTCAGGCACGGCTGGGCTCTGAGGTCGGCCACCGGCGCAGAGACCCCCACCGAGGTCCTGCTGGAGGCGGAGCTGCCCTTCTGGGTGGAAAGCGACGATGTCGCCGTCGACCTGCAGCCGGAAGGCCTGAGCGTGGCTGTGCAGGGCGCCGACGTCAGCTGCCGGCGCAGCTACTGGCGGCCCAGGCACGGTCCTTTCGCCATGCCTCTGTCACAGACAGCGCTGCGGTTGCGTGCAGCGCGGACAGCAGTCCCATGTCTGCCTCACGAAAGCGCACAGCCTGCAGTTCAAGGCAGCAGCTGCGTATCAGAGCTTGCTTCAGCAGTGGTGCTGGTCTGTTTGCGCGAGGCACTCCAACAGCAGAGGCAGCTGCGTGTCTGGCTGAGTCATGGCAACGAGGCTGTGGGCACAGGGATGCGGCCGGGCAGAGCTTCCAGGCGGTGGACTCCGCCGAGAGCTCCTGGCTGCTGGAGGCGCCCGGCAAGCCCGGCACGCAGGCGCCCAAGCTGCTGCTGGTCAGCCTCGCCAAGCCGGAGCCGAGCGAGGAGGAGCGCACCTGGAAGAAAGGTGCGAGGAGAGCAGCCTTTGCGAGTGGCAGCTCAGTTCAAAAGACAGCTCAGTTCAAAAGGGGAAGTGAGGTAGGCTGCACAGCAGTGCCAGGCTGGCATGTTTAGTCAGGGAGCCGAGCCAACGGCTTGTCCACACGCCTGAGCGGCCCAGCAGGTCGCCCTGCTGTCACCTTCCAGCTGGAGCCTGGGACGTAAGCACCGGCTCGGCTGCCTGCCTGCCCGCGCAGGCCAGCGGCAGGACAACCTGACTGCCGAGCGCCCGGGCCAGCCGGGCAAGCGCGGCTGGCGCTTCTTCCGGGACGACGAGGACGAGTGGGGGCTGGAGGATGTGCTGCAGGCCGTCTGCTTCATGGAGGCGCGAACCGCCTCGCCCTGCCCCGGCCCTGCCGCCTTTGTAATGCTTTCCGTCAGTGCTCCGCTCAGGCAGGAGGCTGGGCAGGCTTGAAGCCAGCAGATCAGCTGTCGGCGCTTAACGCCCACCATTGCACTCGACTGGCTCTTTTAAAGTGCCTTGGGCTGTGGCCGGTCCTGGCTGCTGCAGCACTGTTGAATTGTGCCTGCTTGTGTCGGCCGAGAATAGGGCGGCAGCTCCACGATGGCTGTTAATGGAAGGGTGCTTGGAGAAGGTAGTTGATGCAGCAGGCAGCTGAGCTCGGTATGGTGTGCAGGTGGGTGAGACATACGTGCCGGCCAAGCCGTGGGAGCACGGGCGGCTGTCTGCGACCGTGCGGGACGCCAAGCAGCTGAGCGGCAGGGTGCAGGAGCTGCTGGCTGCGATGGCGGAGCAGGCGGCCGCCGAGTCTGCGGCGTGAGGCGGGGCGCCTGGTGCTGCAAGCACGCTGCAGTGTTGGGATCACAGAAAGCCCTGTGCAATCGGTTCGATTTGCCCCAGTTTGTGGCAGGACCGCCAGCCAGCAAGGCGCTGAAACAGAACACAACATGCGCTCTGAGAGTTGCAGAAGAGTACAGCCCGCTGCGCGCTGCAAGCAGGCTTTGAAGGGCCGGTTCGGCCTCCTAGTCCTCTTCCCGCGTCGCCGGCGGCAGGCCGCAGGGCAGCAGCATCTTTTGCAGCAGCTGGTACTTGGTGCGCCCGATGCTCTCGTTCTCGGCGACCGCAAAGTAGGCCAGCAGGTGGTGGTGGCCCACGTACGAGGCGTGGCTGTCCCGGTGGATGTTCACTGCCCACTCGAAACGGTTCAGGTCAGCGTGCCCCGTGCCCACGTACTTTGCCTGCGGCAGATGGGAGCAGAACAGGCTCAGCGCCTTCCTTCTTTCACCGGGGACAAGATCGCTCGCGGGGCAACTCTGTCTGCGATGCGGCTCTGAGTCCCGAACGCGGCTGCCTGCCTCAGAAATATCGTTTAGAAGCTATGATGTCCTGAGAGTGCTTCCAGAAGCGGGAGGCGGACCTGCAGATGCTCCAGCTGCGAGTTGATGTTGAAGCGGTCCTGCAGCGTCGCCATGGCGCCTGCGCCGCCCTGCGGCCGGTCCGCCTCCCTGGATCGTGCCTGGATCTAGGCTGGGGGCCAAGCAAAGCGCTGTCGGGACCTAGGTGTTCCAACCTTGACTTTCTTTCATCAGCCTTCTTCCTTCCAGTGCATGCTGATGCATGCAGCTGAGTGGGCAGTACGGAATTGTCGAGTCCTGGTAGGTGGTGGTCTGCTGGGCCCTGCACGCTCGGGCCCCGATGGCAGCCCTCTCGGGCGATGCGGACTCGCTGCCCGAGACGCCCGAAGCGCACAGGCGATCCAATGCCAGCGCGTGGAGCTCCGCATTTAACATATTCGCTCGCCTGGCCGACGTGGGTGAGGAGCACCGACACCGGTACGGCACCCGCTGCGCCAGGCCAGCTGCCCGCTGGGCAGCCCCTTGACACTCGCCATAGGCCCAGCGCCGGCACCACAGGCTCTGCAGCCGCAGGACTGGGGCCAGGCGGGACGCCAGCACACTGAAACAGCAGCCTTGCGCTTTGCAGGGACAGGGGTGGCGAGGCGTCCATAAGCGGCGCAGGCGGGCAGCCAGGGTCGCCGGGCGTCCAGGTGCATCTGGGCGAGGGCTCGCTGGCCAGCCGCTCGCTGGGCGGCATCCTGCGCCAGCTGTCGGGCCGGCAGGGGAGCACAGACGCGGGCGGACTGGATGCCGGTGAAACCACCGCAGCGGCGGCCGAGCGGCATCGGCTGACACGATCTGGTTCCAGTCTAGACCTCCAGGCGCGCCTTTTTGTGCCACACTATCTCATAGATTCATGGCAGGCAGCGGTGTGTGCGGACCTTCGGCCCAGCTCAGACCCAGTTGAAACGGAACTGCAGGCACTCACGTACTGGATAGAGAAAAACGCGCCGTTCCTCTTCATCCTGCTGTGTGTATTCGTCTCAAAACACATCCTAGGTGCGGCCTCGTCTCCCCTCCGACCACTGCAGCCCCAGCAGCCGCTGCAGGCTCCCCGCACCCAAGCCACCAGTCGAGCGCGTGGCTGTGCATGTGTTTTTCACGCCATGGAAACCATCGCAGCGAGGGGGAAAGAGCGGAGAGTTTGGCACGTGCAAAGCGTCAGCATGCTTGCCAGACTCAGCAGAGGCGCCTCTGCTTGGTGTCCTGCTAAGAAGACAGCCCACTGCCTGCCAGACGCGGCAGCAGCCCTGTCTGCAATTCAGCAGCCTCGCACTGCAGAATCCTCGACCCCTCCGTGGCACCCGCCTATGCGAACCCAGTCGGCCTGCCTGGCGCCTCATGCCACTGTGCAGTCAGGGCCGGCTGAGCCCGAAGCGCATGCACGGTCGAATGCGGGGGAATGTGCCGGCCCTGGAGCCCGTTTCACCGCGAGGCCTGCCATCACCACCCATCCCCCTACATTCGGGAACTCACTGCAACGCCTTCCCCCTCGAAACTCCACCCGGTGTGTCGACTGCAACCTGCAGTGTATCATGGCACACACCCGGCGCATCTGTGGCTCAACCCCGGTTTTGCCGGTGGTCGAAACTCGAATTTGAAATCCTGAACCCTAGATGGTTTCAATCGCAGGCCTGCTGGTGTTTGGCGGCACGACGGCCGCCCTGGCGCTCGGCAATCGGCTCGTCCGGCGGCAGATCGCGCTCAAAGAGGGCCGGCGCGTGCCGCAGCTGCTGGCCGCCGCCTGCCTCTTCGCCGCCGCGCCGCCGCTGCTGCTGCTGCTGCTGCCGCAGCCGTGCCTGACCTGGCGCACCGCCGTTCTGCTGCTGCCGCGCGGCGTAGAGTCGGCGAGCCCCCCATCCCTCCCCCCCTCCTCTCCCTGCGCTCGGCTGCAGTGCCGGCTCGGCTGCTCCTCGCGGATTGCAGGCAGCACTGCTGTCCCCGGGGGCTTCACGAGCCGCTGCTGCTGCTGCTGCTATTGGGCTCGCAGTGCAGGAGGCCGGCGCTTGGCTGTCTGCTCGACCACGAAAGGCCGCATCGGCCGCCAGGTCCCTGAGCCTGGCTCGCTGCCCGAGCAGGTCTGGGAGTGCCTCTACTGTGTGACTGTGGTGGACAGCGCCGTCCGCATGCTGACAATGGTCGCCAAGGCACCCCCCCCCCTCTTCCTGCGCCATGCAGTCCGTCCGCGCAGCCGCAGCCACGCTACGCTGATCACAGGCCTGCCGCCGTTGTGACTCGTGTCAGCCATTGCAAGTGTCATGTCAGCCATTGCAAGTGTCAGCAATCGAATAGACGAATCGACGACCTGCCTTGTTGCTCAAAGCCGTGAACAGTCGCAGCTCTCGGATCGGTGCCCGAGCCCGCCGCCCGCCGCCCCGCAGCTGGCCCTGGTCGCGTTCGCGCGCCCGGGCGCGGAGGACGGCCTGCGCCGCCGCTCGCAGCTGCTGTCGCTCGCGGAGCACCTCTCGCTGCTGTACCGCGCGCTCGTGCCGACGCCGCTCTGGTTCGTGTGGCTCTACCAGTCGCGAGGCGTGGTGGCCTCCGTCTTCACAGGTGCCCCGCCAGCTTCCCCGCCAGCTTCCCGCCAGCTTCCAGGCCTCGACAGCCGGGTCCGGGGCGGCTGCTGGGCTCGCTTTTCGGCCCAGTGCCGCAGCGGCAAAGCTCCTGGGATGCCACGGAGGCAGCGGCCGTTCCTGGCCCCTGGCCGAGCCGCACCGTACAAGTCGCAGCTCATGTGACTGAGCCATGTCGTGGTGGAAAGGCGCGGCCAGCCAGTAGGCAAAGCATGCTGCAGGGAGGCGTGGGGTCCTCCCTTTGGATGGATGTGCTTCTTGTTGCAGTGCAGAGAGGAAGGAAGTGAAGTTGCCGCGTGGTCTGCCCCGCACCCGCAGGCGCGTATCTGGCGACGAAATGCCAGTTTGTGTACGAGCGAGCCAACCACGCGGTCGCCAGCGTGCGCAGCGTCTGGCGGCGCGAGGCGCAGTACGGCAAGTACCTCAGCCCGGAGGAGGCCGCGGAGCTGGGCGGCGCCTGCGCCATCTGCCAGGCACCCCCCCCCCCCCCCCCCCCCCCCCCCCCTCGCCCGCCGCCACCAGTGTTAGACGGGGAGCAGTTGCGACCGGCTGCGCTGCGGCAGCTGGCGCCAGGAGCAAGCAGAGGCCATGGAGTCTCTGTACGCACCCGGAACCTGCTCAAGCGTCGCTACTTGTAACTGGCACCGACGCGGGACGGTTGTTGTAATTCCACCGCTGTGTGCACCCGCAGGAGCCGATGAGCCGCCCCTTCCAGCTCAGCCTGTGCCGCCACGCCTTTTGCGACGCGTGCCTGACCGAGTGGCTGGAGCGGCAGGCCACCTGCCCCATGTGCCGGGCGGTCGTCCGGCCGCCGGGCCAGCAGCCTTTTGGCAACGGCGCGGTCTCGCTGCTGCCGCAGCTGTTTTGACAGCCGGCCCCTGCTGCCAGGCAGTCCTTGCGGCGGTTGCGGGATCTGGCATTGAGAGGCGCCTCAGCGGTGCCAACTCCCGCTGATTTGTCCGTCCTGCCGTGCTGACGGGTCCTTCTAAGAGGCGCCCGCTTTTTTGCCCAGGCTGGCAGCGAGAGTCTCAGGGAGGAGGGACTGAGGCTGCGGCTGCTGTGGCAGCTGGAAGGTGGGGAGGCGGGGCGCAGGCGAGGTAAGGAGGCAGTGAGGCGGCGCTGTATTCTTGTGTGTGACTAGGCTAGGCTAGGCTGGACTGGGCTGTGCCACAGTGCTTCGAAGTAAGGACCGAAATGCGTATGTTGTAGCACACCGCCTTGCTCACAACCCCCGCCTGGGCAACACAACCCAGCACACATGCAGGCGGCTCGAGCATGCCCATCCTGAACTTCTGATCGTATGGCAGACACGCGACGAGAGAATGCATCTGAACGAACGCTGGCGCCAGCGGCGCAAAACTCCCAGACGGGAATCATACTCGACACTGGCGCACAGCCGGCCCGCTGAGCCGCGCTGCGCTCTCATTCCGCAAAACCAGGGCGTGGCTAAGGAAGCAGTGCCCATACCACCACCATCAGGATACCAAAAAAGCTGAAGCTGTACCGAGCCGCCTCAGACCTCCTCAAAGGACTCGCTGAACTTCTCCCACGGCCGCTGCCTGCCTGCGAAGAGATAGACGAGCCGTGTCAGTCCATCTGGCTGCAGCTGACGAGAACAGGCGAGTGCATGACTTCCTGAAAGGCCAGGTTGGACCTCCCGAAAGGCCAGGTAGGACCTCGAGGCTCAATGAAGACCGGGCCACAGACTGAGGCAGGCTCGCGCATTTATCATGGGCAAGGGTGACGAGTGCAATCGCCAGGCTGGCCAGCGGGGGGCGAACCTGGCGAGCACTGCGCCCGTCGGTGGAACAGGCGGGAGTACCACGGCTCAGAGTAGCTCAGGCCGGGCGGCGGCGATTCAGGCGCCTGCCGCCGCGCATAGGTCTCGTCCAGCGCCACGCTGCCTCGCGGCTCCCGCACTGCAGGCGGCCAAGCTTGGAGGAAGTCAGGAGGCAAGTCAGAAGCGAAAGGCTTCCGCAGTGCTTGCGATGCATGCAGTAGCAGCGGCGATTGTGTGGACTCAAGACAGGGTACTTGGCGCGGCTTCCGGGCTCGCCAAGGGGCATGCCTCCAACGGCGCTGCGCCTGATCTGATGCGCAAAGTCGACGAATTCCTCAAGCGCCTCGCCCACATTGGCGTCCAGCGGCGCATCACGCAGCTGCTGCTGGCCGCCCGCACCCTCCCTGCAGGCGGCAGTGCTTGCGTTGGCCCTGGCTCGGAACATTCGGGCAGGCACCGAGAGACATGTAGCTGGGCTAGGGCACCTGAGGATGCCGTCCGCCAGGCTGCTGCCCGGTCGGTAGTTGTGATCGATGATCTCCTCCACGGTGGACTCGATCTCTTCCTTGCCCCTGCAAGCGGCCAGGATGGGGTGGCTTGGACATGTGCCAGTGGATTATGCGGCGTGAGAGCGCCGCGATACGCGCGCCGGGGGAAGGCGGCGCACCTTCCGCAGTCCCGGAAGCGTCGGATCAGTCGTTCGCACTTGCTGCGCGCTGGCCGGCCGCCCTCCGCCTCTTCCAGCCGGCACTGGACGTTCACAAAGCTGCTGTAGTGGCAGGCGGGCTCCGCGTCGCCGTTGGGTCGAGCCGCCAGCCCACAGCGCTCCCAGAACGATGGCGTGCCGCTGCCTGATGGGGCTGGCGGCTCCGCTCGCTGCTCCATCGAGTCGGAGTTCAGTGTGCGGCAGAGTTCCGGCTGCGCGATCCGCGAAAGCAGCGAGGTAGCTGCGCGATCCCGCTGCGGCACTGAACTGCTTTACTGCAGTGATTGGTGCAGCCAGCGAAAGCAAGGCTGGGGGCCAAGTGTTTCCACGCTTCACGAATGACGGTTCCGGCATCCGGCATTCCGGCCGGCAGACATCGGCGATCGGCGATCGGGAGACTGCATTTCGGTCCTGCTGTGCCCCAGCTGATAGACCAGTTTCAGCGAAGCACACACGAGGATGGCGAAAATTGCGAGTCCTGCCGGCCCATAGACTCCCTCAGTCTCGCGTAGCTCGGCGCCAGGATGCGGCGCATTGCTGCTTCCTATGACCCCCGTTATCCAGTGGAAGACGTGGTGGCCTTCAGGCGCCAGCAGCGCCAGGCGAGCCTCGCCATGCCCTTGTAGATGCATTGTTGGCAGCACTTGCTCTCCTGTGCGTTTGCAAACAGTCGCAGCCGCGGACATGCAGGCACAGGCGCGCCAGGAGCTGCAGCAGAAGCGGAGCCAGTGGCGCCAGTGGGAGGAGGCCGCGGCGCAGCAGGCAGCTTCGCAGCGGCAACGGGCAGCGCAGGCCGCACAGGAGCTGCAGCGCCGCACACCACAGGAGAGGGCAGTGCCGCGATTTGCCAGCGATGCAGAGCTGGACGCCCTGCAGGCAGCCCCTCTGCCCCTGTCACCTGCTCGCCGCTGAGGCCAGGGAGACGCGCGACGCTGACTGCAGCGCCCGACATGCGGCGCAGGAGAGGTTCAGGGCGGCCGCCAGGCGGGCTGACGAGAAGATGGCGGCCGCGCCCGGCCGCCAGCGCTTCACCACGGTCAGCCGCCAGCCTCCTGAACTCCCAGAGCCCACCAGCGCCTGCCATCTCTGTGGCATCAGCAGCACCCCGCTGGTCACGCCGACAAGGAGCCTGCGGAACTGAAGCTGCTGCAGAGGCGCTTCGGCTCCAAGCGCCGTGCCTGAGGGGCGGCATGCTGCGGCTGCAGAGCGCGCGGGACTTGGACCCCACCGGCGGCCTCAGCCGCAAGGTGCAGCGCCTGTCTGCGCTGGCGGGCCAGCTGCAGGAGAGCCGGCTGGAGCGGCAGGCAACGGTCAGGCAGCCGCGCGGCCGCACCCCGGACGCCCGCCCGCCGGCAGAGGTGAGCTGCAGCCCCTCCTGCTCTGCGGCTGGTCGAGAGGGGCACCAAGCACCGCCTGATCCCGCTGCGCCGCGCCCGGCAGGAGGGCGAGCGGCCGAGCCGACAGTCTGACGGCGCGAGGTGGCCGGGAGCCGAAGCCCGCCAGCCTCGCGCAGCCGCGGGCCCGGGCCGTGCTGCAGCAGTCGATGCGGGCGGCTACAATTGGACGGCAGCCGCTGCAGTAGCAGTCAGGCAGCGCGGCCCGGAGGCGCAGCGGACACCCGGCGGCAGCGGCAGCCAGCCTCCGGCAGCAGCGTCCGAGGATGAGGGGGATGCTCCCCGGGGCCAGCCGGCAGCGACTCCTGAGGCTGCGGCAGGCGGCAACGCGCCGCTGTGGAGCAGCCAGCAGCCCCCTGCGGCCGCCCCCAGCCCGCAGCCGACAGAGCCAGCAGGCAGCAGCGCAGCCTGGGCAGCAGAGGCCGACTGGCTTGGCGGCGAGGAGGAAGCCTGTGAACGGATCGCAGCCGCCTGGCTGCCGTCGTCGGCCGAACAGGAGCCTGGCTTCGTTGGGCCGGAGGCGGGCTGGCGCGGCAGGCGGCCCTTGCAAGCGGATGACGCTGCGGAGCCGCGCCAGCTGGGCGGGCCCGGGCTGCCCCGCCGCCGGAGGCCAGGCGGCAGAGCAGCCGCCCTGCGCGAGCCTGCCGGACTGGACAGCCAGCCGCCGGCCTGGGGCTGGGAGCAGCAGGAGCCGGCAGGGCTGGAGCGGCGGCCGTTGCCGCCTGCGCGGCTGCAGCCGCAGCGGCCGGCAGAGCTGGCGGATCAGCAGTCGCTGCCGCCGCCGCTGCCTCCGAACCCAAAGGGACGCAGCATCCCGGCGCCGGAGCGGCGGCGGCGCTTCTGGGCCGCGCTGAAGGGGGAGGGGCCGGCTGTGGACCTCGTGCGCTGGCAGGAGTGACTGCCACGGTGAATCGGTGGACTTGTAACAAAGTAACAGCCGCCCAGTCGGCCTGCTGTTAGACTCTCTCTGCCTTTTTTTGCTGCCAGCATCTCTTTGCCTCCAACCAGCGCATTGCCTCAAAGCAGGAGCCTGGGGCTGCTCTCGCAGCCCACAGTAGGCTCGCTGGATGCGACGGCGAGCCAGGGACACCGTTTCTGCCAGCACCACACCGCCCCACAGCCTCCCGCAGCCGACCGCGAGCCCGCTGGCGCCTGCCCAAGCATGCGCGCCGGCGGCCGGCCTCGCAGCGTGGGCGGCGGTGGCGTCAGGCTATCAAGTCCAGCTGGCGCTGCACGTTGGTCCGCATCTGCGCCACCTTGAGCCGCACCGCGTTGTAGCGCGCGGCCTCGGCTGCCGGATTGAAGGCGGTGAAGTGGGCCGCGACCGCATAGGGCGGCGCCGGGACGGGCACCCGCGAGGCCACGCGCGCCTGGAAGGCCTGCACCGGCTCGCTGAAGACGAGCTCCTCCAGCTGCTCGTGCACGACCTGCGTGGGGCGGGAGGGGGCTGCTGCTCGCGGGGCAGCCTGCTTCGGGAGCCTGGGATCGCAGGCAGTCGGCGGTCCTGGTGCTGGGAGCACGGCCGTGTGGCGCAGGGTGCCTGGCCGCGAGAGGTGCGCTTGAGAAGAGGGGAAGGGGAGAGGCGGCGCACCGCCTTTTTGGAGACCTGGCCCTGCGCGTCCTCGGGGTACAGCCGCAGCTTGTGCAGCAGATCCACCTTGTCCTCCCGGGAGTCCTCCGCAAAGTGGATCTGCGGAGGCGGGGCGGCAGCGCTCAGGGACCGGCGGCGTCCCCTCGCGACTCTGCCGGCAGACGTGTCCGGGCAGCAGGGCGCTCACCGAGACCAGGATCTCAAACTCGCCCCAGCCGTGCTCGGTCAGCTCGTATGGCGGCTGCAGCACCTCGCGCGTCGGGTTCTGGAAGCTGGAGTGCAGCTGGAAGACGACCTGCGGCAGCCGGAACAGGCTGAGCGCCGAGCGAGGGTTCTGTTTTTGCAGCAGGCATGCGGGGCGGCGGCGGGCGTAGGGGCAGGCCTTGCGAATGATGTGCGACAAATCTTCGTTGTCCAGCGCCCGCACGTAAACCGTCCAGCGGTGAGAGCTGTACTCCGTCGCCTGCAGCAGCAGCAGCTAAGTTTGGCGCTGGCGCTCGGCCGGCGTGTGCCTGTTGCTAGGGGCAGCGTTGCCTGCAAGAGCGATACCTTCTTGCCTAGGTGGAAGGCGGCCGTGCCGATGACGATCGGCACCACCAGCTCGGTGTCCTTCACGCGCACCTCGCCGTCCTGTGCACAGCATGAGCGCCCGTCCCTCAGGATGTGCCGTCACAAAGCGCGCCATTTATCGGCAGAAGGCGAGACATATCGACATCAAGAAATTACCGGGCCCGTGAACGTCTCCACCTCCGTCATGTCCCAGCAAGCATCGGTCCTCCTGCGATCTGCGACTCTCTACCACTCCAGATATGTGTGGAGCTCGAAGACTCCTGCGCTAAGAATGAAAGTGCTGGCAGAACTCTGCCACCCAGTCCAGCTCGCAGGAGGCCATCGCCCATCGCCTCACAAGCCCTTCCCGAGTTTGCATCGTTTTGGCGCGAAGGCCAACCAAAGGACCCACTCGCGTGCCTCGCCTGGCGTCTTGTTCCCAGGAGTGACATCACACTCTGCTCCTGCCAATCAGCCAGCCGGAGCAAGGGCGACCGAGGGGAAGAGATGGCGGGGTTCGATGGTCCGTCTCCCTGGCCTGTGCAGGCCAGCGCGCCAGCCAAGGGAAAATTTGCGGGATTCCAGTCCCATGTGTGTCGTCTTTCTGCACGAAATCTGTGCGTCGCAACATTGGTTGTAGCTAAGCAAGGGCGTGATGATGGCTGCAATGCAGAGGGGGCCATCTATTACAACGACCAGGGACAGCCGCACCCGTACGCGCAACAGGATGACGGCGGCTTGGCCATGTCACACGCCGTGGCGCAGTCGCGCTTTGAAGAGTTCATCCGCACCTACTACAGGGACACGCAGGGCCGGCAGAAGTACAGGTGATGAGGGGTCCTGTGCTGCCAACTGCGATGACGCTGCTCGTTTCATGCCGCTGCATGGGCTCTGCAGAAACAGAGGTATTGACGGACGGCCACATGTGCAGCGATGAGCTGCTCAAGGACAAGACGCGGCTGAAAATTGACCTGAGCGACGTCAAGGCCTTTGACGAGGACCTGGGCCTGCTGCTCGGCGAGGATCCGGCGCAGTACCTGCCGCTGGCACGTACCTGCCCCTCTGCCGCACTCCCAGGCGCCTAATTGGCCTGGCACTGACTGTGTAGTGCCGCCACTTGCAGCTGGAGAATGCGGCCGCCAACCTGCTGACCAAGCTGCACCACGTGGACGACCAGGGACAGGGCCGCGACTTCAGCGGCCTGCAGGTGCTGCTGCACAGCAGCCGGCAGTTTGGGCCAGCCTCGCTGCGGGAGCTGTCGGTGAAGCACCCTCTCACTCTTCCATCTTCAATCGCTGATGTCTGGCCCGTGTGACTGACAGCTGCTGGGATGCACGCAGTCGGAGCACGTGACCAAGCTGGTCATGGTGCCAGGCATCGTGACGGCAGCCAGCAACCCAAAGGCACGCCTGATAGCCCCCTTGCGCCCTGGCCACTGCAGCAGCCGGCCAGCCCTGCCTCTCTCCTGTCAGTGGATCGTTCATGCGGTGCCCGAGCAGCAGTGCCGAGGAGGCCATGCAGCTGAGCCTTTTGGCCGTGCTGCTGCCGCAGCACAAGGCGACGCACATCACCATCCAGTGCAAGGACTGCAAGAACACCAAGACGGTCGTCTGCAAGCCGGGCATCGGCGGCTCCGCCATCCCGCGCTCCTGCGACGCCAACGTGCAGGCGGGGCCGGGAAACCCAAACGCCTGCAACCTGGACCCGTACCAGATCCTGGTGGGCAAGAGCCACTTTGTGGACACGCAGTCGCTCAAGCTGCAGGCAGGCCTCCTCCGCACCTCAGCCGCCTCGCGTGTCGTTCCCACCCCCATGCCATCAGGAAGCTGACTGGGATTGTTGTTGGCTGTTCTGGGCCATGCGCGCCGCCCACCTTGGCCTGAACAGGATGTGGACGCAACGGCAGGGCCAGGCTTCAGGTTCTGCTGCGCATTGGCCTTGGTCGAGGCCTTGGTGTGGCTGCAGGAGCGGCCGGAGGACGTGCCGACAGGCGAGCTGCCGCGCAGCATGCAGCTGGTCGTGGACCGCCACCTGGTCGGCAAGATCGCGCCCGGCACGCGTGTCACCGCGTACGGCGTCTTCTCCATCTACCAGGTGCGGCTGCTGGGTAACTGGGGCGGCCATGTCGGCAGCACTCTGCTGAAGCCATGCAGCGCGCAGCCAGCTGCAACTTGCTGAGACGAGGGAAGGAACATTGTAATGGCAAGGGAGGGCCTGCTGCAGTCCGTGACTTGTCTTGCAGCGGCAGAGCGGCACAATGAGCCGTGCCTCTCCGAATCGCTGCAGAGCATGAACAAGAAGGAGGCGGCGGGCGTGGCGCTGCGCATGCCCTACATCCGCGTGGTCGGGCTGGAGGAGGAGACGGAGGGCGCGCACAGCACGCCCGTCTTCACGCGCGTCCCCTGCCAGCCGTGGCGGCGCTGAGGCGGGACGGGCCGGCGGCGCGCCGCGCTGAGCGGCGGGCGCGCGGCGGGCGCAGGGTCACTGAGGAGCAGGAGTTCAAGGACTTTGCGGCCCAGAACGACGTGCTGCCAGCCATCTTCGCGCGCATGGCGCCCAACATCTTCGGGCACGACCAGATCAAGAAGGCGCTCGCCTGCCTGCTGTTCGGCGGCGCCCGCAAAGTGCGTAGCGAGCCCGCCGCCGCTCCGCGCCTGGCCTTGACGTGCCGCCAGCTCACAGTCGCGCCGCCGGCGTGCCGCAGAAGCTTCCGGACGGCACCTTCCGCCGCGGCGACGTCAACGTGCTGCTCATCGGCGACCCGTCGACCGCCAAGTCGCAGTTCCTCAAGTTCGCGTCCAAGACGGCGCCGATCGCGATCTACACCTCCGGCAAGGGCTCCAGCGCGGCGGGTCTCACGGCGACCGTCGTCAAGTCGGCTGGCGGCGAATTCTACCTCGAGGCGAGTCGCACAGAGCATTTTTTTTCATCCTCTGAGCATGTGTGCCTCTCCCTTTCGGGATGTCAGCTCTCCTGTGCCGCTGCAGGGCGGCGCCATGGTGCTGGCGGACAACGGCGTCGTCTGCATCGACGAGTTCGACAAGATGCGGCCAGAGGACACGGTCGCCATCCACGAGGTCCCCTCTCCTTCCCGCCCCAGGCATGGCAGACACGCCTGCAAGCACAGCCCCTGTCTGACGCCGCACAAAGGCCAGCCATGTGGACACTTCCATGCCAACATTGACAGCCTTGCCGGGCAGAGCATCTGCATGTCGCAGTCTCAGACGCAGCTGTTGAGGAGNNAGGCGATGGAGCAGCAGACGATCTCGGTTGCCAAGGCGGGCATCACAACCATGCTCAAGTCGCGCACTTCGGTGCTGGCGGCCGCCAATCCCATCTCCGGCAGGCGCGCTCCGCCGCAAGCCCCGGCGGCGAGGCGCATGCATGCAGACTCGGGCTCGACCCCGAGCGGGCCTGTGCAGTCGGGCAGGCCGTGCCGGAGCCTCAGGCAATAAGTGCAGCCGCGCCTGAATGGTTTCTGCATGCCGGTTGCTTGCCATTCCGTGCGTGTTGGGCACTCACTGTCAATTGAATGCAAGGAACCTTCTTGCTACCGAACAGCAAAGACAGGTGGCGAAAAAGGCGACACTTGGCTCAGGAATAAGGTAGACAATGACGATCTCAATCCCCGGGTCATTTGCAGGTACGACGACCTCAAGACGGCGCAGGAGAACATGGACCTGCAGTCCACCATCCTCTCCCGCTTCGACCTCATCTTCATAGTGAAGGACGAGCGCTCAGCGGCGCGCGACCGCCAGATCGCTCGGTGCCCCCCCCCCCCCCCCCCTTCGGTTGGAGTAGGCTGCTGGACGTAGATGATCACATGCCGTGTCTTGCATTGCAAGCTGCCAGATGCGGCGCGAGAAACTGGCAGCTTTGTTGCGATGCATTCCGCGCAAGGGGTCGTGAGGGAGGCCCGCTGGGGAGGCGCACGGTGGGCAAGGAGGGCTGGCGGAGGCCCTGGGCTGGGGGGGGGTCGCGTGACGAGGGCTTGGCGGCCGCAGGCACGTGCTGGACGTGCACCGCAACGCGGGCATGAACGTGGAGGTCGACGAGGAGGCAAAGCGGGTGAGGCCCCCTCGCCTCCGAGCCGAGAGCCGGATTGCAGCGCGGAGCCAAACGGCTGGAGCGGGCCAGCGGCCGGCTCACCCAGTTCTGCTCATGCACGCTGCCTGACAGAGCGGGCCGCTGGTCTCGCCAGCATTGGATGTGCTCTGGAATTGTGAATCCGAACGTGGGCCGCAGGAGGAGGCGTTCATGAAGCGCTACCTCGAGTTCGCGCGCTCCCGCTGCTCCCCCCGGCTCAGCGCGCCGGCCGCGCAGCTGCTGGTGAACGAATACGTGGAGATCCGGGACGTGGTGCCGCCCCCCCCCTTTCCTCTCCCTCACTCGCCTGCTCGCTGTGTGGGCAAAGCCTCTCACAAGCAAGAGCTGCAGCACGCCAGCTGACATGGCGCGGCAGCGAAGGGAAGCAGCAGCCGATTGCGGGCGTGAGGGGTGCCGGCTGCCGGTGCAGGTGCGCGAGGCGCGGGCGGGCTCGGGCGGCGACGCCCCCGCGGTGCCCATCACGGTGCGGCAGCTGGAGGCGATCGTCCGCATCTCCGAGTCGCTCGCGCGCATGCAGCTGCTGACCGAGGCGAGCGAGGCGCACGTGCACCTGGCCATCGACATGTTCAAGGCGTCCACCATGGATGCCGTGCGCTCCGGCGTCATGGACGGAGTGGTGCCACCCCCCCCCCCATCTTTTTGGGAAACAGACCAGTCGAGACAACTGGTGATCGTCGAGAACTGGCCCCTCGACATGCAGCATTTTGCCAGTCAAAGCTGCCGGCTGGAAGCAGCCCAGCAAGGCGCTGACAATGCCCCAGCAGTGCTGCTTCGTGTGGTGCCACGATTGCGGGGGGGAAGCAGGTGCGGGTGAGGGCGGGGGGCTGAGGGGGCGGGCGCCTGGGTCCAGGTCGCCACGCCCGAGCAGCGCGCGGAGCTGCACAGCGCGGAGGCGCAGATAAAGCGGCGCGTTGCGATCGGCAGCTACGTGAGCGAGCGCAAGCTGGTCGACGAGCTCGTGCGGGTCGGCATGAACGAGAGCCTCGTGCGCCGCGCGCTGCTGTTCCTGTCGGAGCAGCGCGAGTTCGAGTACGTGCGCGAGCGGCGCATGGTCCGCCGGCTCAAGTAGCGCGCGGCGGCTGTATTTGTTTCGCTTTTGCTGCCGCTCTAACGCTCTTGCTTTTGCTCAACCTGGACTTTCGCCGCGAAGCGACTGTGCGTGGAGTGAGCGAGTGAGCTCGCCGGCGCACGAATGCACCCTCCCCTGCACATCCACAAGCACCTGCACTGCAAAGAGGTGCGCATCCTGCTCAACCTTGCCGCATGCACCTTTATTACGTCGACACGTCTCGAGGATTCGTGCTTGCGGCATTCGAGAGGGCTCACTCAAGCTTGATAATTCGTTCTGTGCAGCGCATCGAGGCGCTAAACGACTGCCACGCCAGCCATCCAGTCGCCAAGTTCTTCGGGCAGTGCAACCAGCAAAAGTGGGCGCTGGACCAGTGCCTGCGCGAGGAGAAAGCTATCAAGAGGTGAGGCGCTTGCACATGGGTGCATTGTGGCCGATCTTTGGGCCTCACACCTGCCCTTCCAGCAAGTGAGAGTGTTCACGGCCTGCGGACGGCAGGGCGGAGAACTTTCGCAAGGCCAAACAAGAGAAGCAGCGCCTGCTGGAGCGCACCAGGCAGGCGCAGGCGGCTGCAGCAGACGGCTGAATGCAGCTGGACGATTGCCTGGCAGCTGCTGAGCGCAGTCCAGGACGAGCTGGCAGCTCGGCTCTGTGATGGTGAGTCCTGCACAACGCTCAGCCGAAACCATGGTCATTCAAGCTTGTTACATGGGTGCTGACATGTATTTGCTGCCGGCTGCAGGCCAATAGCAGCACCGCAGGTGAGGGTGCTGTGCCTGACCACCCTCTCCAGCCCAGGCAAACCTCACCATCTCCTAGTGTACCTCAGCGACTGGTTTGCTCTCTCCCCCATGACGCCAGATGAAACCATGCTTGTCCACAGGCGCAAGAACGTGTTGCTGGGCGTGACCGGCAGCGTGGCGGCCATCAAGCTGGAGCAGCTGGCGGCCGCGCTGGAGGCCTTTGCCAATGTGAAGGTCGTCGCCACGCAGTCCGCGCGACGCTTCTTCCAGTCGGACGGCCGCTGGGCCGCGGCCGCGCTCGGCACGTCCCAGCCTGGCCTACTCTGGGGCGGGGGGGGCATGTTTTCGGAGGAAACATGGCGCAATGCACAACTGCCGCAGTCCCTCATCGCCGACGGAAGGCTGGGAGGCACTGAGCGCTTGCGCATCGGCTGGCAGCCGTGCAGTGTGCCGCGTGAAGCAGAGAGTGGAGGTCTGACGCTGTCATGTGGTGCTGTCGGTGTCAGGTGACGAGGACGAGTGGCGGGCGTGGGGCCGCGTTGGCGACCCGGTCACACACATCGAGCTGCGGCGGTGGGCGGACCTGCTGGTGATCGCGCCGCTGTCGGCCAACACGCTGGCCAAGCTCGCCGCGGTAGGCAGCCACAAAACACTTGGAAGTCTGACAGTGACAGCGGTCGGCTGCAGCAATACATGCAGCATTGCCGCTCTCTGTGCTAGTCTGATTGCGCAGAGCACGCCGCCATTCCAAGCCTCAGATACCATTAACCGCTCAGCAAGCCGCTGGCCGCATGTCCTGACAGCATACCCCAACCCCCCCCCCCNNAGCAGCTCCCACACACACCCAACCCCCCCCCCCCCCCCCTGCCACAGTGCGAGTCTGTGTTGTCAACCGCAGGGCATGTGCGACAACCTGCTGACGTGCGTCGTGCGCGCGTGGGACTCTGCCAAGCCGCTGCTGCTGTGCCCTGCCATGAACACGCACATGTGGGAGAGCGCCTTCACCGCGCGCCACCTGGCGGAGCTGCAGGCCGTGCTGGGCGCCCGGGTCATCCCGCCGGTGTGGCTTCCTCCGCAGAGAGCCCCTTAGACTGCCCTCTGCGCGAGCGACGCAGCAGAGCAGCGCCGTATGCATTGTAAGCGATGATTGCGCGCAAGTGCAACTGGCCGTCGCCGCTCCCTAGGATCTGCTCTTTGGTATGAGGCTGGCAGCGGTGTCTGCTGGCCAGCCTCAGCTGGACCAGGACAGCCAGAGCGCATCAGATCGCACCGCCAGGATCCGTGTTCTACCCTCAGCAGCCGCACTCTCTCACAGCAACGCGGTCGCCGGCTGCAGAAGTCCAAGACGCTGGCGTGCGGCGACGTGGGCGTGGGCGCCATGGAGGAGCCGGAGCGCATCGCACGTGAGGTCGCGCTTGCGCTCGAGCAGGAAGGCTAGGCTGCGGTCGCTGGAGACTTCTGCCGCTTTCGACTCTCGACTC
The DNA here is from genome assembly GCA_003568905.1 of Trebouxiophyceae sp. KSI-1. Taxonomy (NCBI): domain Eukaryota; kingdom Viridiplantae; phylum Chlorophyta; class Trebouxiophyceae; species Trebouxiophyceae sp. KSI-1. The sequence goes on along the minus strand of BHFV01000036.1, from coordinate 29,753 downwards.
AGGGGCGGCCCAGCTGCAAGGCTCCCCGGCAGCTGCTGCCCCTGCTCCCATCCGAGGGCGCCTGCAGCTTCCAGAGTGATGTGCAGCTTCCCTGAGTGTTGCCGAGCTGAGTGCTTGTCACGCGCCCATTCGTGGTCTCTGCAGCCTGGCTCCATTGACACACGAAACATCCACTGCCGCACAGCTGTCGGCTGCCGACAAGCCGTGCCGCATCAGGCAGCCCAGGCAGCACGCCTCCGCCCCCGCCTCATCTCAACGTCCTCAGCTGGCGGTGGCCTGCTTGTGCGCCAGCAGCGCGGCTCGTCGCGCGTTGGCAAAGGAGCCGACTTTTTCGCCTGCACCGGCGGCAGCGCGGGTCTGTCACAGGGCGGTGGACCGCAGCAGCTGCCGATGAGGGCGCTCGCAACAATGCACTCGCAAAAAATGAGCTGTGCCAGGCAGACGTGCGCGCGTGCAGCCGCAGACCTTGGCGCCCGGCAGCTGATGACGCATGCAGGCACGCTGGGAGCGGAGCGAGCACTGGCCCCCAGCAGCCAGTGCACAGCGCGCCCTGGCAACGGAAATCGAAAAAAGAAAAAGCGAAAAACCGTGCCGTTCGGGGAGTAGAAGACTGCGTCTATCGTCGAGCCGCCCCGCCGCTTGAGCAGCTCCACCCGCCAGCCCGGCTGCAGGCCGTCCAGCTCGGCAAAGCGCTCCCGTCGGCTCTCGAATTCCTCCGGCAGCCCCGCCACCGGCCCCCTGGCGTACAGCACCTCTGCTGCCCCCCCGCCGGGCTCCCGCGCCTGCACGCCGCCCGCCGGCCGCGCCGCCGCCCTGCAGCCACTCCATGTGCTCGGCCCAGATGAATGACCAATGGCTGTGGGAGCGTCCCGCTCACGCACAGAAACAGACCGCTTCTGCACCACTGGTGCCCCGTCAGCATCGCTTTGGTACGAGTCCTTGACAAAAGGCGGGCCGCTGGGGGGCTCCAGCTCCGACGACCGGCGGCAGCTGACAAATGCCACCGGGTGTGGCGCGAGCAAGGCTCTGCGTCGCTGGCAGTGTGGCAGGGATCGCTGCAGGGCGCCTTTCTGCCCGCAGCCGGTTTTATGGTATATTATCAGGGGTTTAGGGTTTAGGTAGACCCTAAACTCACAAAAATTCCCCTGCGCGGAAAAAAACCTCAGCCGGGCCGCAGAGCGCCACCTCGCCGGCGGCTGAGAGGCCGATTCGCCTCCAGTGTCGCGCGCAGCCGCCGTGCCGGGCTGGCCGCCGTCCGCGCCGGGCTGCTGACTCGCGCCCCAGGCTGGCGCCAGGCTGGCGTGCGCCTCCCCCTGCTGCGTCACTCCCAGGCTGACGACCTCGACCTGGCCGGCGCTCTTGGTGAGGCTCTGCACGCAGCCGTGGATGTCACGGAAGCGGGCAGGCTCCACCACGCAGACCACCGTCGCCTGCAGCGGCGCGGCATCTGGGCTCAGTCGGATCAGGGAAGGTTTGCAGGGTGTAACGTCGAATATTCTTCAACGAGTTTCGCACTTTTTTAGAGGGGAATATGCAAATATGATAGCAATGAGCAGCTCATGTTCGATATTTTTTAGGAGGTTGATTGCCTCCTTTGAACTTTGCAATTTTTAATGTTGGATTCCAGGGGAACCAAAAAAATTGCAATAATAATTTTTTTGGTTTGCAATAATAATTGTATTTTTAATTTGTATTTGTTTGGGTTCGTGCGGCTTTTCCGCGATATCGTCATGACCAACTTGAGGCTGACTGAGCACACTCGGGATGGAGCCCCGCTGACGCGGCAGCGACCGCACGCAGAGGCTGCAGAGACATCTCAACGAGCCGCCGCTGCTTCCAGCAGCCGCCCAGCGGCCTCAGGAGCGGCCGCAAGCGCGGCAGATGCACTGCTAAGATGCCAGCCGCCCGCTCCTGCTCCTAAACACGCATCGCGCCGTCCCCATCTGCAGCCCACCTGCGTCGGCGTCCGCTCCTGCGACTCTATGTCCGCGCCAACTTCTGCCAGCCTGGCCAGCACGGCCTCCAGCGCCTCCGGGCCGGCGGCATGCGGGATGTGTGCTTTGAGACGCATGCGCGCGCGCTCGATTGGGATCGCGGCCCGCAGCTTGGGCAGCACCTGCGTCAAGGGTCGATGTGTTAGGGTTTTTGTAGAGTTTAGGGTAGGCGGCCCGGCATTTCGCCGGCTGGCTGCAGTGGAGGAGGTGGGGCGAGGCAGCTGAATGCAGGGGGAATGCAGGGGGGACTGATCGCGGCGCGGCGGCTGTTTGCAGCAGAGGGCTCTGTCGTCTCAGCAGCAGGGACACTGCTCGGCTGCGCATCGAGCGAGGGCCCCTCAGACCAGTGCAGATGGGTATGGCCACCGGTGAGCCCCTCTCCATATGGTAACAGCCTGTCTGCCCTTAGTCACGCTGCTCTGCTGGGAGACTGCGCTCGGCCAGGCAGGGCGGGCGCGCCTCGAGCGCCTGCTGCTTGGCGCTGCGCTTGGTGTCGACCGAAAAGTGAATGTCCCGCAGCGCGCGCTCCAGCATGGAGATCGTGTAGGGGCGCTGCGTCTGCGGGTTGACCGTCTTCTCGGCCAGCACGCTGGCGACGTCCTTGAACAGGCTGTCAAACTCCAGGTCGCGCTCCTTGTCTGAGACCTGCGCGGTGTGGGAGCGGAGGCCATGCTGCAGAGGTGGCGGGGCGAGGCAGGGCGGCTGCTTGGGCGATCAAGGCAGAGGTGAGCAGGGGTTGCGCTTCCTGGCAGAGCCGCTGCCAGATGTGCACGCTTGTGGAGAGGAAGGTCGAGGTGGCATGGGCTGGCAGGGAGGCTCTGCCTGGTAGTCGCCCTCGTTCAGGATGCGCACGCAGATGGCCTCCTCGTCGTCCGTGCCGAACACGTCCACCAGGTCCTCGTGCGCGGCCAGCACGCCCTTGGAGACGTTGGCAAAGACGGCCGTCGTCTGCAGCACCTCGTCCAGGTCCTTTTCGCTGCGCCGAGCGACGGGGAGGGTGAGCCCAGAGTGTGTCAACAGCGGGCAGCACAAGAATGTCGGCCAGTCAGGCGACGCACACGCCCGCGCGCCAGTTGACGACCTTGTTCTTGTAGCACGCGATCTCGAATCGCTTGCCCTTCTTCTTGTATCGCACCAGCGCCACATTGGTCAGCCGCTTCTGGCCTGCGACGGAGCAATGCGTGCTTGGGCTCGGCTCGACATGGGCGCCAGGCGGCCAATCCTGGCGGAGCAAGCATGCGGGCATGTAAGTTTTGCTGCAGGGGTGCGTCGAAGGGCGAGGGCTCACCGATCGGCTGCTTGAGCGACATGCCGGGCCACAATGCGGCTCTGGATCTGTGGAGATCTCAGTAGCGTGTCGCACGTAACAATGAGTGTCGGAGGGCCGGCACTGGCCTCAGATCTCGCTTGCCCATGCGCGCGCTCTTCCTGGCGCACCGGCGCGCAGCTAACTTGCTGCGCACCCGCCACCTGGCCGCGCCGCCGAACGACCTGGGCGCGGGCGCGAACTCGAACGAACACGTTTTCCGGGCCGCTGTGATGCTTGGCCTGTTTCGGCCGCAGCGCGGCCCAGGCGCCGACCTGGCAACATCGCCGCAATGTCGGATGACCGCCCAGGCCGCCAAGCGCGCCGCACATGTCGGTTCGCAGGCCCAGGTCAATGGCTCGTCGCGGGAGCCCGCGCTGCTGGTCCCGAGACGGCATAAAGGTGAGGTGCTTCCAGCTTGCAGGCAGTCTCGATGACGGAACGCGCGCAGGCTCGTGCAAAGCACACAGAAACCACGTTCCTGATGGATCCCCTTGCCCTCCTGCCCTCTGCAAGCCGCACTGCGCGCAGCAGCCTCGGCGAGGGCGACCTCTGATCGCTCGCAGGCGCCATGACAGCACCTGCCGCGCTGAACGGCGACCAGCAAGAGGGCATCTCCCCGCTCCTCGAGGTGCGCGTGCGAAGCAGTTCACCCTGCCAGCTCCCCCCGACCTGCAGCGTGCTCAGCGACGGTCCGGCGGCGTGCTGCAGAAGGTGCTGGCGGCGGCAGCGCGCGAGCGGCAGCTAGACGAGGAGGAGAAGCGGCGGCAGGCGGACGAGGAGCGGCGGCAGCGGCAGCAGGAGCAGCCGCGGGCGGTCGAGCCGCAGCTGGAGCCGGAGCCAGAGCCGAGCGGCGAGGAGGCGCAGGCGGCGGACTACGCTCAGCTGAACGACCGCATCGGCTTCATCGGAGCTGGCCAGGTCGCATCCTCCCCTCTGTGGAGCTTTTCCGGCTGAGCGCAGAGGCCATCGCGCCGCACAGCCTGGGCCCAGCGAGCGCCTGCAGCGAGCTTGCTTGCCTTCCGTTCGCATCCCCGGCTGGGCCCGACGAGCAGCCGCAGCGACCCCCCACCGAGCCTCCCGCAGGCCGGGGGCTGCCCCACGCCGGGGCCAAGCGAGCAGCTGCAGCAAGCCTCCCCTGGGTCGCACCGGCACGCGGCCTGCGCGGCGGCTGCACCAACCAACCGGCTGCGAGCGCCCGCCGCAAGGCCCAGGCACTGAGCAGGATGTGCCGGGGGGGACGGCCGCAGATGGGGGAGGCGCTCATCCGCGGCTTCATCGCGACCGGCGTCTCCAGCCCCGAGCGCATCTGCGCCTCCGTCCGCAGCGAGGCGCGGCAGGAGGCGCTGGCGCAGCTGGGCATCGGCGTCTTTGGCTCCGCGCTCGAGGAGGGCGCCGCGCAGGTGGCCGGCAACAGCGACATCATCTTCCTGGCGGTGCGCGCCCCGCCCCCTTGCCCCGGCCCTCCCTTGGCGCGTAGCATGTGCCCAGGAGGGCAGGCATCGCTCGCGGCGCGTGCAAGCGCAGCCAGGCACCTGCCTGCTCCCTACCCAGTGCTGGCAGGGAATGCACCAGCAGCAGCGCAGGCATGCCTGCGAGGGGGCCTCTGCCGCGGCCTTGGGCCTGCCGCGACGCTGCTGCCGACCGTGCTGGCTGAAGGCAGCCGCAGAGGCTTCCTGGCTGCGCCTGCATGCGGCAGCAGCCACCGGGCGGCAGGCAGGAGCCGGCCGTCCGAGCGTGCTGCTCACAAGCTCACCTGGCCCCACCTGTCCTGCCGCAGGTCAAGCCGGCCTACCTGGACCCGGTGCTGGATGCGCTGCGCCCGCACATCACGCCGCGCCACCTGGTTATCTCGATCGTCGCGGGCGTCAAGCTGGCCGCGCTGGAGAGCAGCCTGCCGGAGGATGCGCGTGTGGTGCGGCCTCCCTTCCCACCCCCGCCTGCCCCTCTGCTCGGCCTGCGCGGACCGCAGCTGGCAGAGGCGGCGCACGCTGAGGGCCGGAGTCTCGCTTGCTGCTGTGGCCGTTTGCTGCCACCAGGCACCGCCCGCTTGGTAGGCTAGGGCAGCTCATGCGCGCTGTTCCTGGAGGCAGGCGGGGCGCTGCGCGCAGGTGCGCGTGATGCCCAACACCCCGTGCACGATCGGGCAGTGCGCGTCCGCGTACGTGACGGGCAACAATGTGAGCGAGGAGGACTCGATGAAGACCTTCTCCCTCATGTCCGCCGTCGGTGCGCCCTGCTTCGGCCGGCTGATCTTTGTGACGGCTGATCTTTGTGACGCAAGGTTGAGGATGTTTTGAAACATGCTAAAAAGGGCGAGCTCGTGCGGCTGGCTGCAGGCATGACGACGTCCGTGGAGGAGCGCATGATGGACGCGGTGACCGGCCTGAGCGGCTCCGGCCCCGCCTACGTCTTCCTCGTGATCGAGGCACTCGCCGACGGCGGCGTGGCGGCGGGCCTGCCGCGCGACAAGGCGCTCGCGCTGGCGGCGCAGACCGTCGTCGGCGCCAGCCGCATGGTGCGCCTCAAGCAGCCGTGTGCTGCGTGCTGGCGGGGAGTCGGTCGCAAACATCCGGTCTGGTGTCGGGAGTGTCGGAAAGACGACCGTTTCCTTCGCCGGAACTGGGACGTCCGCGCTCGATAGGCTCGCGTGCATGAGTGAACACGCGCCGCAGGTCCTGGAGGCGGCTGGCGACGGCAGCGTGACGCACCCGGCCGTGCTCAAGGACCGCGTCGCATCGCCGGCCGGCACGACGATCCAGGGCCTCGCGGAACTGGAGGCGGCGGGCGTGCGTGGGGCGCTCATCAAGGCGGTCCGCGCCTCGGCGCGCCGATCGGAAGAGCTCGGTTAGGCCGAACAGTTCGTTGACATGCTCGCATCACACATGCTTCTTTGTTTTCCGAGTTTGCGGGAGATGAACGTGTATTTGCGGCTTCTTTGAGGAAGCTTTCACGACTGGTGTATGAGGACTGCGAATTGTCGGGCTTTTGAGGGCGTCGCCCCGCGGCCATTGGGTCTTCTCTCTGCGATTTGCCACTGATGATTGCACCGCTCTTTCGGCCTGCACCCATCGGTCACACGACCAGTCGTCACTCGCACGCCTGTGCGACGACCCGCCGCGCGTCGACCGCGGCCAGTTCGCCGGCATCGCATATTCGAAGTTGAGGACGGTTCAGGCCACGCGCCCAGCCGCTCATGATCGTCGCAGCCCGGTGGACCGCCCTCATCGCCACGGGCGCTGTTCGCTAGGGGAGCCGCGAGGGCGAAGGCTGGACCCCGGGCTTACCCAGCCCAGAACTTGCGCCAGAAGCCAGCCCCCCAGCTCGGGGTGTGGGCGTCGCCGGACCGCGGATTGCGAGGGAGGCAGGCGAAGAACGACCACCAGCGGCAGACGCGGCGCCCCGGTGAGCCAGTCCGCCCCGACAACGCGTGAATCCGGCTCCGTTCGGGGCACCCCACGTGCTGCGCCGGCCGCCCGGCGGGCGGCCTTGCGGCGCGAGCATGCCCCCCCGCAATACTGCCCGGTCGCCAGTCGTGCCCTGGGCCGCTCGTCGTGAGTCACAGCGACTCGCTGCCAGCGAGCGCTGAGCTCGGCTGGATATTTTTGTCCGGCGCTGCGGGCCGTCCGTAGACGTCGCGCCCGCCATTGCTGGCCTCCCTGTGGCCCGTCCTGCCGCTGACGCGGCACTGGCCCCCGTTTACCGGCTGCATTCTATCGGCGTAACAGCGCCATGCCCGTCGTAATCTCGCCCCACTTTCTGCAGCGGGCCGGATCACTCGACCTGCTGGTAATGCTCATGCTTTACTCGCCTGCTATGGCGGGGCTCCCGTCCTCGGCGTTGGGGGCACCCGGTCGGCCCGAGCTCTCCCCGAGTCGTACGAGCCATCCGCGCTCGTCGCGCTGGCCGCGGCTGGCCGCATTGGCCCCAGATCCCCCTTGCTTGGGTCGCCGACAGCCCGACTGGCGCCAGAGCGCGGTTACGTCAACGAGCCGGCCCCAGCATTTGGACGGCTCCGCCTGGCGCACGCGCCGAGAGCCTTTTAGGCCGCGTTGTGGGAAGCTTGCTTGCGACCACACGACACGCTGACATGCAGGGACTGCGTTGCACTGCAGGACGCACCGGGTGCCGGCCACACCGCTAGCACGCACGCCATGACGGAGGTGCTCGACGCCTGCAAGCCGCTGCCGGCCGTCGGCAGCGGCGTGATCGATCCCGTCCGCATGCGCATGATGCACAAGATGGAGCTGCTCAAGGCGCACTCGCTGCCACTCGCGGAGCACTCATCGGACAAGAGCTCCCAGGACAGGTGGGTCACCGACGGCTCGCCTGCCACCCGGCCCCTACCCTGAGCCTGGTCGGCTGACAGCCACCCGTGGATGCCCCGCAGGCTGTCCCAGCTGGACGCCAAGACGGGCGGCAACGGCATGGACTGGAGTGCCGCGGCGGCGCCCGTCTCCAGCAGGCTGCAGGCGGCGACGCCGGCAGGGCTACCGCCCGCACGCGCGCCTGCCGCCGGCGAGCCGCAGGAGCCCCCCGTCAGGTGCCCTGCCTGCTGCCTCCACAGAGGCACTCTGAAGCAGCAGCATTGTTCGGGCCAGCCTGATGGATCGGCCTTCCACTGCTGCAGGACCTCTCCCCGGCGGATGCGGATGCGGGCGCCCCGGGAAGAGCAGCGTTCCAGCGACAGCTGCCGGCGCAACCGCAGCGGCTCCCCCGACGCAGCCGGCTGCCTGCAGCGCGGCCGGCTGCAGGAGGCGCTCTCCCGGAAACGCAACCCGGCCATCGGTGCGCCGCCGGAACCGCACCACCACAGCTGCTGCTGGTCACAAGGGGGCTAAAAAACGCTGAGAGGGGGGATTGCGGGACTGCAGCCAAGCGCGCTCTGGCCGCGGTCAGCGGAGACTCGGCGGAGGCACGCGCCTGCTGCGCTCGCGAGCTGGCCGGCCGCACCGCCGCCGAGGCAGAGCTCAAGGCGCGCCCTCCCTGCCTGAGCCGCGGCGCTTGCGCAGTTCTAGATCCCTTGACTGGGGCCTGCACGGTCCCAGGCATATGACAGCCACGCCCGGGCAGATATGCATGTGCGGCTGCGGCGGCTGCGGCATCGGCATGGGCATGGGCAGCATGGGAGCTCAGCCAGCTCGCGACAGCACCGCTTGCTGAGCGGAGGGCTGCCGGCCGCAGGCGAAGCGGGCGGCCCACCTCATCTCCGTCGCGCAGCGCATGGCCACGGAGGCGCACCGCGCGAGCAAGCGGCGCCGCGTCTCGCACGCGCCCGCGCCCAAGCAGGCGCAGGCCGGCGGCCGGCTGGTGGGGGCGCGCGTCGCGGTCTACTGGGCCGACGACGGCACCTACTACAAGGCACGCCGCAGCATACCCTCGCAGTCGGTCATGCCGCATTTTCCCCGCTCCAACTTTGCGATTCCAACATCACGAGCCCCTCAAGCTGCTGTACTCGCGTCTGATGCGCCTCGCTCATGCCTGAGTTGCGAACTGCGCGGGGCGCGGGGCGAAGCTCCGCAGCATGCGACAGCTGCCGCTGCTACTGCTGGCACGCATACCTCTGCAGCAACATGCCGCCCAAGCAATCGCCGCATGCTCCTGGCGAGCCGCTGCCCATGCTGCTGGGTAGCCGCTGCCTGGCAGCAGCTGGTCATCCATCTGAGCCGAGCTCCTGGGCTGGCTGCAGGGCGTCGTGGCGGCCGAAGAGGAGGGGGCGCTGCAGCACAAGGTCGTGTACGAAGACGAGGCTGAGGAGTGGCTGTCACTCGGCGAGGAGCGCTTCCGCCTGCTCGCGCCGCGGGCCGCCTCCGCCGGCTGCGACGCCCGCCTCATCGTGCGCCACCCACCCCCCTATGGCAGGCAGGACTGCAGCTTTGGGAGCGCAGGCAGCCCGGCCGCACGCACTCATCCCCAGCCGAGAGTCCCGCGGGGGCCCAGTTGGAGAGCGAGGGACAGGCGTGACGCGTGCATGCCGGGTTCTACTGATCCGCGCCGCGTTTCACCTGCGCTTTTTGGCCGGGAAGGCGCGGCCTGACTGGGACGCCCCCGCCTGCTCCCGCAGCGCCACCTGGAGTCCCTCAACGCCGAGGAGCTCGCGCCGCAGCCGGCGCCGCGCCCACAGCGCGCCGCCGCGCCCGCCGCCGGGCAGCCGGCGGGCGAGGACGCGGTCGGCTGGCGGCTGAGCCTGCACTGCGCCGCGGACGGCCGGTGGCACGAGGCGCAGGTGATCGGCCACAGGCCGGCCAGCGGCAAGCACCACCTGCTGTACTTGGACGGAGAGGACGAGTGGGTCGCGCTGGGCGACGAGGCGCTGCGGTGGCTGGCGCCCGCACGCGCGCCGCTGCATGCTGGTGAGCCCTCTGCCCGCGCCTCCTGCCCGGAATGAAACAGGGCCACAGCCAGCAGCGTGGCGAGCACAGCAAGCTGCCAAAGGTCAGGTTTGGCCCAGGGACCAGGGTGTCTTGTCGCAGCCTGGGGGGTAGGCTTCCGCTTGCCAGCGTCTCGCAGAGTAGCGCAGCAAACGGGCTTGTCACGGTCTCATCAAGCACAGCAGCCCGGGCCTTCAATGCCCCCCTCCCCCTCTTGGCAGGCACTTGGCAGCTGAAAATGGCACTCTGCACGCGACGCAGGCGCCCCGCCTCCGAGCGGCGAGGCGGCGGTCGGATGGCGCCTGGCGGTCTACTGGAAGGCGGATCAGAAGTTCTACTCCGGCAGCGTGCAGGCGTACGATTCTGCCATGGGGCGGCACCATGTGCTGTACTCGGACGGCGATGAGGAGCACCTGCAGCTGGCGGGCGAGAGCCTCAAGTGGCTCGGCCCACCCCCCGGCGCCAAGAAGCCCGCCCCGCCCGCGCCTCGCAAGGCGCGCCCCCCCTGCACAGGCCTGGCAGTCCCTCGACAGGGAGCGTTGTTGTCCGCCTGTGCTGATTCGTGGAGCGTCATCCAGGCCGGAGGCTGCTTCGAGTGCTGCAAAGCTGCGGTGAAGGGATGCCTGTCCCTTCCAGCAGCTCAGTCTGGCTGCGTGAGCTGCGTTGCCTTGAATGCGAGCCCGAAGCAAGGGTCTGGATGCGGCTGAGTGTGGCTGTCGACGGCCTGCAGAGCCCCCGGGCGCCCAAGGCGCAGCAGAGCCCGCAGGCAGAGCGGGAGGCGCGCCGTGCGCCGCCGCCCGTTACGCCGCCCAAGCAGCCACGCGTCACCCACTACCTCAGCCACCACAGCAGCCGCGGCTCCTGCGGCCCGCGCAACGGTGCGCGCCCGCCCCTCCTGTCGGCCGGCCAGCGCGCTGCAATCCCCACGCTGCTGCTGGCATGCACTTGCAGCCTGGCAGCCTGCGCATGACAGGGCCGGGTGGAGACGCGCCCTTCTTCCACTAGCATCCTTCCCAGTCTCTCGCAGGAACGGTGGCAGATCCACAGCATTCAGGCCAACCAGTCAGAGCAGCCCTCTCGCCTTGACGCTCCACAGTCTGCCTTCGCCCCGCATCGGACCACAGAGGCTGAGCGCCTTGCTGGCCCCTTTGCGGCCCCGCAGGCAGCATGGAGAGCGTGAGCGCCATGCTGGAGCGCGTGGAGGCTGACGAGGCCGCCCTGATGAGCCAGGTCGAGCCGACCGGCCCGCCGCTCGCGCTGCAGCCCGGCAGCCACCTGTTCGTGCCGGCCGGCACCGGCTCGCCGCTGTCCAGCCTGGAGGGCGGCAGCTCCAACGGCGTCAGCCCCGCGCACCCGCGCCCGCTGCTGCCCTTCCCCGGCGCCGCCGCCGACGAGCCGCCGCAGGCGCGTCCGCGCATCCTGCCAGCTTGCGCCCGTGCCCCAGCTGCGAGCTGTCGTGGCTGGCAGCAGGCAGCCACAGCGGGGCCGTGCAGTGATCCGATGCCGCAGCTGCGGAGTCGGTGTTGCCAGAGCGATGTAACTGACGCGTGTCTGCTCCGTGATGTGTAACTGACGCGTGTCTGCTCGGTGACGTGTAACTGACGCGAGTCTGCGCGGCGCTGCAGGGCTGGGGGCCCGATGCGAAGCTGCTCGGCTGGAACCTGGTCGGCGGCGGCTCCCCGCTGCGCGGCGCCGGCGCTGCCAAGCCCGCGGACGTCAAGAGCGAGCCGCTGGCCGGCTTCCCGGCCGGCCTGCTGGGCGGGCCTGAGGCGAGCGCGGGCCTGCTGACTGCACCCTCGCCCTCGCCTGCTCCGCTCGAGTCCGTGCTGCCGCCGTCGTTCTCGGCCGACGGCGGCCTGCTGCTGCCGGAGCCGGCCTCGGCCGCGCTCGCGACCCCGCTGGTGCGCTCCGCTGCCTCGCACGCAGATCGGCGCAACGAGCCAAAACCCAAGCGGGAAAACGTGTGGCAGTGAAAGCGTGTTGCGGCTCCCTGTTTGCGGTGCGGCAGCTGCGCAGCGGCGGTGACACGCTGCTCCTGGAGCCGGTCCCGCAGGCACGCAGTGCGCCCGAGGGACTGTGCGGCGAGCCTGTGAAGCTAAGAACAAGGGTGCCTGACGAGTCGTGCCCCGCCGCTCGCAGGCGGAGGCGGCTGCCCCGGCTGACCTGGAAATGGACGTGCTGCTGGACATTCCCGGCGTGGAGGCCGCCCCCACTGCCTGGTGGCAGTCCATGTGAAGCCCCCAGGGGCGCAGCTTGACCCGTGACATGAGCCCCCCACCCACAGCTCATCACAGGCGGCACACGCATGCCTGTGGCCGCCAGCTTGGGCCCGCGGGCAGCCGAGATTTCCGCTCGGAAGACGGCCCGCGGGAGCGGTCCCGGGGTCGCACTGCGTCGTGGCCCCTGGTGCCGCCGCCAGCCCCCTCGGGCGAGTGCAAGGCGGGCGCCTGCGTTGCTTTTTCCGCTGCCCTGCGGCCCCAGGCTCCGGCCCCGGCCTGCAGAGTCGATAGACCATGCGAGCCGCGGCGCCGGCCGGTCCCTAGCTCAGCGGGCTGCGCACGGGCGCTCGCCCGCCGGTCGGTGTTTGGAGCGCAAGCTGCGGCTCGGCTGCCCTTGTGGGCAGCAGGACTGCAGCTTTCGCCTCGTCCCCTGTGACTGCCTGCCGCTGCTGCTGATGCCGCTAGAGTTGGAACGTGATGATGACCCTCAGCCGCCTCCCCATTTCACCCCACTGTCACCGTCCCCCCGCCCTATGGCCGCACCTGCAGAAGGTTGTTGGAATGATGATCCCCTGGTGAACAATAAAGTCGCACCCCACACCCTGCTTCCCCCCGCATGCCACCCTGTATCATTATCACCCCCCCCCCCCCACCACACACACACGTGAGCGTGCCTCCATGCCGGCCGCTCCGCAGCCGCCGCCAGACCCATGCCGCATCGCCGCCCGCTTGGGCCCCTCCCGTGACTGCTACAGCCCATAACGGAGCGCGTGTGCGCATGCGCTGAGAGAGTGAGAGAGGCACCCTGGCTTCAGCAGCCGCGCTGGGAGCAGCTGGCGGGTGGGAGCGATACGTGCTGCGCACGCACACCCGCCCGCCCGCTGCTCCCGCTGGTTGGTTCTGGCATGTATTGAGCTCTGTACGCTGCGTGTGTTTTTTTCCGCGCTTGTTGACACTGTGGAGAACACTGTAACATCTGTTTGTGGTGCCCTTTGCGGCTATCCTGGCATCCCAAAGAGAGCCGATCTGGGGCAATTGCACAACGGCACGGCGCAGTTGGCGGCAGATCTGATTCCGAGGAAAAGAAAACTCTGCTAGCAACTGTCCTGCAAACAATGCTGGAGCCTAGCGGGCGGCCTGCTTCAGCTGCTGCTCCAGGTCCTGCCGCAGCTTGGGCAGTTTCTTCTCGTACTCCCGCAAGCAGCCCAGGCCGCATGATTCCAGGCCCGCCTACAGAAGCCCGCATGCTGCATCAGTAGCGGCAGCACGAGGTAGAGAGCCACTCCAGCAGGAGGTATGGGGCGTCACCTGCGCCTTCTGCACCTCCTTCTCGCTGGGGCTCGGCCCCAGGCTGTCCTGTGCCTGGTCCTGACACCGCACGGCGCACCGCTGCAGCCGCCCCTGCATACGAGAGGTGCCTTGTAAGCAGACGCGCCTGCAGCTGCCTCGAGATGCATGCAGCAGGCTGGCTTGCCTGAAACTCCTTCAGGGAGGCGTCCACCAGCTGGGCCGTGTGCTGCGGCGTCTGCTCGCACTGTGCCACGCACTGCTGCAGCGCGCGCGAGTCGGGCGCCTTGTCGCAGCAGGCGGCCGCGCACAGGAAGCTCTGCTTGCGCTGTGGCGTGATGTGCCGCTTTTCGAGGTCGTCCAGCATCTGCTGGAAGGCCTGCACGATTGCTACGGGCTCAGGAACGTCTGAAGAGGCGCTACGGAGTGGCACATGCACATAGTGGGCAGGACGAACGAACCTGTGTCATTCGGTTGCTGGCGTCCTGCATGGTACTCTTAGTCACGAGAGCGATCAGACAAGGCGGTCGCAGTCGGATAGCCGGACGCGAGCAAGCAGGCGTAGATCGAGGAAAGTGATCGCAAGCGCTGTTTCCGATGAGTGCTTTCGGGGTGATATGAGGTAGTTGTAGCTGGCTCCTGGAAGGATAGCTGTTGTGAAAAGTGCTCCGTGCAGCACGAATTGGCTGGTCGACTCGGCGGCGTTGCGCCTTCCTCTCGGGGTTTGTGTGCACACTCCAGCTGCCACAGATACCACGACCGGCGGCCATGGGGAAGCACAACGGCAAGGCCCGCTCAACCGGGGGCGCCGCAGTCGGCGGCGCACTCGTCAATCGCGCCGGCAAAGGGGTGCGCGCTCTACACGGCCCTTGACGCGCTCGGACTGCTGCGAAAGAAGCCATATGCACTGTAATCAAGCGTCACAGCCGCTTTGCTCTGGGAGCTACACGTATCCGGCAGAAAATGGCCGAGCCTGCGTAATAGGCCTAGCTGCGCGGCGTCGCGGGCTGTCGTGCGCAAAGTTGCAGGCTCTGAGACGCGCAGAGACGAGCCAGCAGCATATTTGACTCGCTCACCGTGCTGCAGGCGGCACAGCGGCTCGCTAACCCCAATGCGCAGTGGATGCACACCACCGAGCCGGCGGGCCTGCAGAGCAACCTGGAGGCGAACGACCTGGCGGAGCTGATGGACATGGCGCGCCGTCGCCCAGCCGCTCTGGCACTGGCCTGCCAGCATTCGCCGGCCAGCTGCTGAACCTCCTTGAACCTCCCGCAGGCAGAGCTGGCGAACCGTGACTTTTCGGCCGAGCGGGAGAGCGCAGTGATCATCACGAGCGGCGCCAGCACCGCGCTGGACCGGGACCGCTCACTGGTCGACCGCCGCCGGGCTGAGCAGCGCAACCTGCACAGGCGAGCTTCTCCCGGCGCCTCAGAAAAAGCCCTGCAGGAACAGCCGCAGCGAGCAGCAGCAGCTGTTGCGCACCGCCGCTGAGCCGCACACGCAGGCTGCCTCTCGGCCGATCGAACAGGCGCAGGCTGACTGAGTTCAGTGAGCGCGCCGGGCGCAGGCTGCGCATCCCGCGCCGGCCGGCATGGGACCCCAAGATGACGGCCGAGGAGGTGGATGCCCAGGAGCGGGCCGCCTTTGTCGCCTGGCGGCGCGAGCTGGCCGCGCTCGAGGAGCAGGAGCGGCTGGTGCTGACGCCGTTCGAGAAGAACCTGGAGGTCTGGCGCCAGCTGTGGCGGGTGCTGGAGCGGTCGCACATCGTGGTGCAGGTGCTCCCCTCCTCAAGGGACCCATTTCCCTGCCATTCTGAGTGCAGGATCGTTGCCACAGGGGTGCGGCTGCAGCTGACTGCAAGCGCGCGACTGCCTGTAGGGCTGCCAGCGATCTTGCATGCCTCTTTGCATGCCTCTTTGGTGGGTCTGGTGCTTGGTCTGCACATGTCTGTCAGCAAGACCAAGACATGGCCTGCCCATGCCGCTGCTGCCGCGACCAAGGGAGCGGCTGCCAGGCCATCCACCACTCGCCGCCTCTCTGCAGCTGACTCAGCAACAACCTCCCCTCCCGCCAGGTGGTGGACGCGCGCGACCCGCTGATGTACCGCTCCGAGGACCTCGAGAGTTACGCGCGCGAGTTACATCCGAGCAAGGCCTCGCTGCTGCTGCTGAACAAGGCCGACCTGCTGAGCGCGCGCGCGCGGGCTGCCTGGGCCGATCACTTCGACGCCGCGGGCGTGGCTTACGTGTTCTGGTCTGCCAAGGCGGCCGCCGATGGCGAGGCGCCAGGCAAGCCCCCCCCCCCCCCCGGCCCCGCAGGGCCCCATTCCCGGCGGTCACTCTCCTGGAAGTGCAATGTGTCTTGGCTACTGGCAGCTGCAGTCCAGATACCCTTCTTAGCGTTGCCAGGCAGGCAGGCTGCTGCAGTTCAGGCCCCCTGCCAAGCCAGGCCTACTGTCCCGTTGAGCACCGTTTCGGGTGCCATTCATGCCCCGGTCTGCAGCAATCGCTACACACGCCCAGGCACGACTGGAGCTGTTGCTGGTCATCAGAAAGCTGCTCTTTTGCATCGGTGCCGACCTGCCAGGCGGCGGGCTGCTCAGCGGGCGCCACGCTGCGGCCTGCAGAGGCGGCGGCTGCGGAGGGAGAGGCGGAGCAGGAGGACCCGCGCACACGCATCGTCGGCAGCGAGGAGCTGATAGACGTGCTGTCGCGCGAGGCGCAGCGCGCGATCGACACCGGCGGCAGCGCCGTCCGCTACGGCGTGGTGAGCCCCGCCCCCGCCCGGCCGAGCCGCTGGCAGCCAGACCAGCGCCGACGGCCGCTCGGGGAGGCTGTGGCTGCTGGGCGGCTCCATCCCAAGCTGCTCCAGGGCCAGCGCAGCCGCCAGGCAGCCATGAGACCGCCATGAAGCGGTGCAGCCGACCGTCCGGAGCCGTGCCGCGCCTCCGACTGTTCCCGCCTGGCGGATCGAAACCCTAACCATAAACCCTAGACGTACCCTAACGCCAGCACGGCGCCGCAGACGGACGAGGCGCCGCAGGGGCGGCGCATGGTCGGCCTGACCGGGTACCCCAACGTCGGCAAGTCGAGCACCATCAACGCACTGTTCGGCTCCAAAAAGGCGACCGTCTCGGCGACGCCCGGCAAGACGAAGCACTTCCAGACGCTGAACGTGGCCGAGGGGCTGACGCTGGTGGACTGCCCGGGGCTGGTGCTGCCTCGCTACGCCGCCTCCAAGGCCGCGCTCGTCGCCGCGGGTGCGCCGCCGTCGCCTCTGCTCCTCCAAGAGCATTATGTTACGTCACAATACGTTACGTGACACGTAACGTCACGTGTCACGTCACGTCACTTGTCACGTCATGTCACGTGTCACGTCACTTGTCAAGTCACGTCATGTCACGTCTGCGACCTTCTGTCAGGGCAGAGTGCAGCTGGGCGTGGGAACCAGATCGTACGCTGCGAATGGGGGGAAGGGGTTGGCAGTGCCCCCGCCGGGGCCGGCAGGGATGCAGCACATGAAACGGCTCGCAAGGGCCGCGCCGCTCTCGCCCGCTGCGGCCTCCCCCCTGCGACAGACGCCAGCCTGTCTTTGCGACCGCAGGCGTGATCCCCATCGACCGGCTGACGGACGTCCGGGGCCCCGTGGAGCTGGTGGCCGCCCGCATCCCCCGCCCGCAGCTGGAGGCGGTCTACGGCATGCGCCTGCCGCCGCCGCCGCCCCACGAGCCCCGCGACAGGTTGTTCCCCTGTGCGCAACTGAACAGACGCAAGATACAGCGCCTCTGAGAAAGTGGCAGTCCTCAGGGTCGACTACTTTTGGCCGAGTCACTCCGGATCGAGCCGCTGCTGCTCTGCCGCAGCTCCGGCTCAGGCCATCCGAGCTGCGAGCTCTCCCTGCCACATCGCCAGCGGCCGCAGGACCGCTTGTGCCATGCCCAGGCCCCTGCTCGCAGCAGCACACCACGCACCTGACCGCCTTAGGGTGCCTCCCACCGCAGTGTGGCGCTCCGCAGCGCGTGCGTTTGGGGTGATTCTGGGCCCACTTTTGACCTGCCAATCACTCGAAGACTCTCATCCTGCTTTGGCGGTGCGCAGGCCGCCCTCGGCCGCCGAGCTGCTGCGGGCGGTGGCCGTCGCGCGCGGCTGGTGCGGCGCGGGGGGCTTGCCGGACGAGACGCGCGCCGGGCGCACGCTGCTCAAGGACTTCACCAGCGGCAAGCTGCGCTACGCCGAGTGGCCGCCGGGGCACGCGCCCCCCGCGGCGCCCAGCGGCTCAGGTCGGGCTCCCCTTCCTGCCCGAAGCTGAATGAGAGCGGGGCCCTTGAGCTGCTGGGTACCTCGCCTGCGCAATGCCCCCCCCCCCCCCCCCTGCCAGGCAGTGCCGCCTCCTCGGCTCGTGAGTCGCAGCTGACTGTGACGCAGCCTGCTTGGCTGCCGCCAAGTCAGCAGAGCTGCACACTTGCAGCGAGCCCTGCGGGTCAAAATTGAAAGGTTCTCCCAGAGAATCAGGTAAAGCATGGGTGAAATGGTTCTCCCAGCTCACAATGCCCAATTGTAGTGGGAGAATGGTGTGCATTTCACCCGGAGGAAGGAAAGTAAGGGGGAAGAATATTGTTTCCCCCAGCTGCCTCGCAACTTACCCGCATCAGTGCCTGCAAACTGACAGCAGCGATGACGGCGCAGGCGGCCCAGATGCAGTGGCGCCGGCAGCGGCAGCTGAGCGAGAGGAAGGCGGAGCCTCCAGCAGCGGCGAGGAGGCCGGCGGCGCTGCAGAGGCGGGGCGTGCCGCCGGGGGCGAGCTGCCGGCCGACTTGGGGGAGGCGGACCTAGACCTCCTGCAGAGCCTGGATGTCCACAGTGAGCTCCCCGTCCGACTGGACATTTTTCACAGCATGCGGTCAGAATCGCAGGCAGTAGACTGTGTCTGGGGCGGCCGTGTGGGGAACATCAGCTGCCAGTTGGCCTGCTGCTGCAGGCACAAGCTCACTAGCTCGGTCGATTGGTGCGCATAGGCACGCTGCCTCTGAGCACGTCAGAGGCGGCGGGCGGGGTGCCCGTGCATTGTTGTGTTGTGTTGGCCCAGCCGCCACGCTGTGCGTGCTGAGGGGTTGGGGCATGCAGGCGCCGCGGCCAAGCCCAAGCGGCCAGACTACAAGTTCCACAAAAAGCCGGCGCGCAGCAAGGGCAAGCGGGGCAAGGCTGAGGACGGCGGCGGGCCGTACGACGGCTCCGCCATGCGGACGGGCAAGCACGGCGGGCTTGTGCGTGTGTCGTGAGCCTGCTGTGTATGTGCTGTCTGTTGGTTGAACACTACACACATGTGGCGCCTGCCTGGCAAGAGAAGCGCGTCAATGTCGATGCAGAACGAGGAGAAGGCGATTGCCCGCCCTTCTGACTTTGTTGGAAACCCGGCCGTCACAGTTAGGACTCACTGGGAGACTCACGCGGGCCTGAGTTGCTGGAAGGAGCTTGGAAGGGCACTCACGCCGCCTGCATCGGCAGCGAAACGGCGCGAGCGAGCTGGCCACGTTCCTACTTCTGTCAATACGCGCCTGCAGTGGATCAGTCAGACGCCTCCAGGCGCCAAGGACCGGACACGGCTTGCGCAATGTCCGAGCCTGCGCCATCGACGGCGAAGAGGCGAGTCGTCGGCGTGGCGCTACAGAAGGAGAAGGTTGCGATTTCTCTTTCGACGATGTGCCTAATGAGGGATTGATTGCATGCCCAGGAGCGCCGGCATCGCACCTGTATGAACTGTTGATGGAGGGAGGCAAGTTTCTTTCAAGCCAACTACCGAGCAGGCTCTCACAAAGATACCCACGCCGCCGCACTTAGTGGGTGTATGCATCGCTGCTGCACTCCTGCAACCTGTACAGCAGCCTCTCGCACCCTGAGCCTTTCCTGGTGGCGCAGGCAAAGAAGCACATCAGCCAGAAGCTGGTTGAGCGCGCGGCGCAGGCCGGCATTGAGCTGCGTGTCATCGACCCCCATGTGCCCTTCAGTGAACAGGAGCCGTTTGACGTGCTCCTGCACAAGATCCGCGACGCAGGCATGCCCCTTCCAAATTCCCCCCAGTGCAGCTGGCTGAACACTCAAATCAGTCTCTCAAGCCCGATCATTAGTTCTACCCAGTAGAACTCCCAAGATGGGAGTGCCACAATGAATGGTCCGCCTGGGCGATCCTGCGCTGAAGCCTGACGACTTGTGCGGGTGCGCAGATTGGCATGCTCAGCTGCTGGCATACCAGCGGGACGTGCGCCCGGACCTCCGCATCATCGACTCCTTTGAGGCCGTCCAGCAGCTGAGCAACCGCATGACCATGCTGGACCCCGTCCGCGAGGGCATCACCCTGCTGGCACGCCACCCAACGGCCTCTGAACCCCGCTCTGCCTGCCTGGCATGCCCATGCGCGCCCACTCTCTCATCAAAATGGTCAAGCACCAGCAAGAAGCGAAGGCAGTCCCTGCATGGCGCCAGCCTGAACGCAGCAGGACTCAGCGACGGAGGCTTGTGCTGCCTGCCCCCGTGCATGCCAACCTCGCCCCGCTGGCGGGTGACTGGGCTTGCGCTCTTCGCTGGATGCAGGCCCCCTCGGCCGAGGAGCAGCAGCGGCAGCCGGCGGAGACTTTCGACCGCCGCATCTGGCAGCGCGCCGACACCATCAGCGAGCGGCGGCCGAGCGTACACGTGGCCGTGCCGGCGCAGGTGCCGCTGCACGAGGGTGGGGCCTCTCCACATGCCTGAGCGCTGCTCGTGTCTGCACAGCAGCTCTGTTGCTGCGCAGCGCACTGTCGCTGCACTGGCAGGAGCGAGTCGGGCTCAATTGCCTCTCCTGGCGCGTCTCTTTCTGGCAGAGCGGTCTCTGCTGTGCCACACACACACACTCTCTGACTGACATGCAAGCCGTGCAGCAGCACGCAGCGTGTGCTGACGAGCCCTGCCTCATGGCAAGCCCTGATTCCACCGGTGCGGCCGCGGCAGGCGTGTCGCCCGCGGAGGCGCGGGAGGCCGCCGGGAATGCGGGCTTCGAGCCGCCCTACATTGGCAAGCCGCTTTGGGCTGACGGGCGCCCCGGCTCGCACGGCCTGCTGCTCATCCGCAGCGCCGCCGGGCTGGAGCAGCTGGCGGCGGGCCCGCGTCCCGCCGCGCCCGGCCTGCCTGTCGTGCTGCAGCAGTACGTTCCACACGGGGCGTGCCTTTTCAAGGTGCGGTTTCCCCTTGCAGCGTTGAAAGCAAGCGCCGGCCGGCAACGAAGCCTTCGCTGAGTCGCACAGACGGCGATTGCAGGTGTATGTGCTGGGGCCGGTGGTCGTGCTGGTTAAGCGGCCGAGCCTGCGGCTCCCGCTCGCGCCCGGCGACGTGATAGAGGAGGTCGGCGACCTGCTGTCGGTCGGCCGCGTTTCCGCGTACTACTCGGAGAGCGAGATGGGCGGCGCGCCGCAGTGGGAGCCGCCGCACTGGGCGATCCAGGCCCTCGCGCAGGAGCTGCGGCGGCGCTACCGCCTGTCGCTCTTCAATTTTGACCTCATCCAGGCCGACCGCTCGGCGCAGAACGGTGCGCGGCCGGTTCGCTTGCGCGGATCGCGCACCGCATCTTGCCACATACAACCGCATTCCGATCCGCGCCTTCTTCAAAAGGTTTCGTGCGATCGCAGGACAGCAAGACGGCGCGAGCCGGGCAGACCTGCTCCTCATCGACATCAACTCCTTCCCCGGCTTTGAGAAGCTGCCGGATTACGAAGCGCTGTTTGTGCTTTTCCTGGAATCCCTCTTCCTTCCACAGGACGATTCTGACCGCCACGGCCTGTGCCGCTTCGTCGCGCACTCGCACACACTGCTGTCGCCGCGGGACCTGTCGACGCCAGAGTAGCGTCGCCTGGCTTGCTGCATGTATGGCGACTGCTTACAGGACAGGACGGCACATTCACTTGTTGTACACGCAAACACAGCAGCAGGCATGCAGCAAGAAATCCAAGGGTGGCACCTGCAGGCCAGGCATGGAAAGCAGTAGATACAGAGGCGTGAGCCCGCCTTACTCAGCCAGCGCCTGGCGCTGCGGCGCGGCAGCCTCCTGCCTGCCCTGCTGCAGCACGCGTGTGCGCGGCACGGACGGCAGCTCCTCCAGCACGTCCCTTTCGCTCTCAGCAGCCTCGGCAGCTGGCTGCCTGGCAGTAGCGTCGCGTTCAGCCAGCCGCTCGTTAAGCTCGTCCACCCGCGCCTGCAGTGCCGCCTGTGAGGCTGCCGGGGCGGCCGCCGGCTGGGTTGCATGCTGCTCCCGCCAAGTCGAGGCTGCCGACTGCAGGCCAGGGCGCGCGCAGCAGCCGTCAGCCTAGCAGTCGCACGCTCTGCCCGAGCCACTGAGGCATGCAAGTGTGCCAATATTTGCAGCCATGCAGACAGCCGTTTGGCTGGCTATCGCTGCGAGCCTGGCTGCTGGCCGGGCAATAGATGGAAGACATCAGCATGGGGCAGGCCCAACTCCCCCAGGATTTCCGAAGGGGAGAAGCCTGCCTGGATCACAAAGTTGGGTGTCAGATTCGTGTGTGGCAGCGGCGCGTTCGTCATGGGGCTGACCTGCGTGAGCATTGAAGCGGCTGCTCAGGCGCTGCTGGCATGCCGCCGTCCCCAGCAGTATCTCGCATGCAGGGTTGGCAGTGCTGCCGCCGGGAGCATCAGCAGCAGCACAGGGCAGACATAGCGATAAAAGCTGCGGTTCCATCGATTTAGGTCACTGAGCAGCCCGCGCGGCTGTGCTGTATAACATGGGCGCAATCGAACATGTAGCCTGCCGACACTCGGCCTCCCCAACGCAGCCGGCCAGCGGAACGCATGCCGCCCCTCCCCCACCTCTCTCGAGTCCGGCGCCAGGGGTGTGGGGCGGCGGCGCGCCTGCCGCCCGTTGGCGAGCCACTCCCGGATGGCCGCCTCCTCATAGGTGTACCCATCGGCCAGTATCACCGGCCTCCGCATGACTTCCTGGGTGATTGGGCAGACCAGGTGCGGCGGCGGCTCCTCCTCCTCAGCCGCCGCTGCCTGGCTGCTGCGGGACTGCGCTTCGGTCGCGGCGGCCGCCAGCCGCCGCAGCTCCGGCAGCACCTCGGAGGCGAGGCCGGGACGGTCGCTCGGCCGCTCCTCTGCGCACCTGCAGCACAGCGGCAGCGGGCGGGCCGGCCTTAGCATGTGACAGGCGAGCAGCCAAGCAGCTCTGGCACATACGTCTTTCTTCGATGGAAATGTTGGTTCAGACAGCAAGGCGCAGCTCCTGCGGCCGCGCCTGCAGGCTGCTGGAATCGACCAGTCGCGAGCTGTGTGCTGCTCGGCAGCTGCACGCAGCAGTCACCTGTGCTGCTGCGGAGTTGACTGCGGCTCCTGGCAGGGGCCTGGGCGGGAGGCGGGCTCCAGGCGCAGCAGCCGCGGCAGCGCACCGCAGCGCGAGGCGCGCCAGCGGCAGCGCGGTTTCTGGCGTGATCCCCTCCGCGCACGGGTCGAGCACGTCCGCGATTCTGCCGCCGGCGACGGCGGCCCGCATGTACGCCAGCAGCCCGGAAGCCTCCGCCCCGGTCAGCAGCTGCAGCAGCAGCAGGCCGAGCGAGAAGGTGTCGGCCGCCGCAGTCGCCGGGCCGCCGCGGCGCACCTCCGGCGCGGTGCTAGGAGCGAGGCCCTCCGCCTGCGGCCAGCAGCGGCGGGCAGCGCGTGGTGAGGCACGAGCGGGAGTGGGCAGGCGCCGATGAGACCGGTCTCACGTTCAAGCCCTGCGCTCTGGTAGTTGCGATTTCAGCGCGTCCGCGGCGCGTGCGGAGTTACATCTTTAAATTTAAATCAATTTGCTGGCAGCTGGATGCTCGGGCAAGCAGCAGCCAGGCGCGGCTGGCAGGGCAGCCCGGCTGGCGCCTCCTTTCCAAGGCCCTCTGCCTGCTCACAACCGCCACCATTGGCCAACAGCTGCGCGGCTGCGGAAGCTTCCGGGGCCCCGGTGGGAGCCGAGCAGCCTCCAAGCCGATGACTGGAGGCTGCTGAAGATGGAAGGCAGGTGGCCAGCGCCAAAGCAGCAGCAGGGAGCCCCACCTGCGGCCCAGCCACCAGCGACGCCGGCGAGGGCGGCCGCAGCGCGCCCTGCCGCTCCTCATTCAGCAGCACCGCCGCGGGCCGCAGGCCGCCGTGCGGCAGCGGCGGCGCCGCGGCGTGCAGCGCAGCCAGGCCCTCCGCCGCCTGCGCAGCTACTGCGAGGCGCGCGGCCCAGGGCAGGCGCAGCGGCGCTCGGCCGGGGCGCGGCGCTTGGCTGCGCAGCACATCCTCCAGGGAGCCGTTCTGCAGCAGCGGCGAGGTAGGGGTCGGTCAGTTGGCTGCGGTTGCGGGTGCATGAGGTTGCTTGGGGTTGTAAGCTCGTCTGGCGGGGCAGCACAGCGAGCCCGGGCGCTCGCAGCAGGATGCATCGGCCCTGGCCTTTCAGGCAGCTCATCAACAGAATGCCGTCCAGGAAACCTTTGTCAAATACCAAGTCGCTGCTCAATCCTTCCCCTTCCCGCACCAGGCCCCGCTTGTCGCTGCAGAAAAGCAGGCATCGCTCTTCGGAACAGAACGAGAAGAAGCTCGAGGGATGATGCAGCTTCCTCCCGGCGGCCACACAGGTTCCGCGCCCTCACGAGCAACACAAGCGATCCAACAGGGTTGCAGAGGAGGGCGCCCCCACCGGCAGGCTGTCAAACACGAGGCTGCCGTCTCGGCAGACCGCCCGCAGCCGCACGAGCCGCCGGGAGCGCAGCCCAGCCAGCCTGTCGGCCGCTGCCTTGAGCTCGGGCCACGGCAGCTGCTGCGGCCCCGACGGCACCCACACTGTGACGGGCTCCCCGCCCAAGCTGCCGGCGAAGCTGGCGCCGGCGGCGTCGCTGGCCAGGCGGGCGGAGGCGGGGAAGCCGCCGGTGGCGGCGTGCAGCTCGTCGGGGGCGATCTCCCTGCGAGCAAGCCACGCTCTTTCAACGGGTGAGCGATGGGAGGTGAGAGGGAGCCGCATGAGCGGCGGCGACGTCCTGATCCGATCCGTGCGCTGGATCGAAGCCGGTCTGCTGCTGCATCGCAGGTCGGCTGCAGACACAGGCTGCCGCCGCAGCTGCCTCGGGCGCCAGCTGAAAGGCGGGCTGAGCCTGAGGCGGGCCTGCAGGAGGGCGTGGGCTGCGCGGGCTGCGCGGCCTGCCGTCCCTCCCCTGCCTGCCGCGCGCCGGCTATGCTGGAGATGTCGGGGTACAGCCGCCCGGCCGCCTGCGGGCCGCCGGCGGCCGCTGCTTCCGCCGCCCCGGCATCCGCCAGCCGCCGCCGCAGCTCCGCGATCTCCGCCTCCTGGGCGCTCAGCCGCGCCTGCTGCTGCTGCTCCTGCTGCTGCTGTGAGTCGCCAGGCACTGCGTCCATCGGTGCCTGCAGACCGAGCGCAGCTCCCCTCGAATCGCATATCACAGTCTGCAATCGGCCGCCAGCAGCGGCTGACATCGACGGCGACAGCTTTGAATCGGCTCCTCGCGATTTGCCGCCCAGAGAAAAGCAGTGAGGCGCACGCGGCCCTCGGCGGCAAGCGCAGGCTGGCCACCCGCAGCACAATGCAGCGTGCTCTGGAACCTGCACCATGTGGCACCCGGACAGCTGGCCTAGCACCACACCTGCTCAGCCGCTGCCTGGGACGCCTCTGGCCGCGCCTCCGCCTGCGCCTCCGCCGGCTGCTCGCCGCGCCGCCAGGGCAGCAGCCCCGCCAGCCGACCGCCCACCGCGCCGGCCGCCCACTTGACCGGCGCAGGCACCATCCAGAAGGGATCGCTCGCGGCCGCTGCTGCTTGCTTGCCCTGCAGTGGGGCCAGCCACGCACAGTGTCAGCTCGCAACCCCCACGAAGGCTGCAAGGAGAAGTGCATTTGGAGTCAGGCCTGAACACAGCAGGCTCGCGTGCATGGCAGCGGGACCAGCAGCCGCTCCGACCTCTGTCGGCACCACTGCAGGCAGCGCCGCAAGGGGGTGGGTGCGCCTCACGTCCGAGAGGGCGGCCATGAGCGCGGCGCCCTGGCTGGGCCCGGCTGCCGGCGGCGAGACGGCCTCCCAGTCCTGCTCCGGCTGCGGCTCCCAGTCGCTGGCCTCTGCCGTCGCCGATGGCCGCACGAACGACGGCTGCCTGGCCGGCTGGGCCGCGGGCTGGATGACAGGGTAGCTGACGGGGCCGTCGGCCCAGGCAGGCGCCGAGGGCGCCGCGGCGGCCGCGCCCGGCGCCGGCTGCGGCAGCGGCGGAGGGTCAGGGCTCCGAGACTTGGCACCCATCTGCTGCTGCTGCGGCTGCTGACTGCCCGGCTGTGTCACCGCCATCGTGTATCATCTAATGCCTCGAGACCGATGCAACCAGCCGGCCGAGCCCCCCCCCCCCCCCCC
>BHFV01000035.1:0-79745 GCA_003568905.1 Trebouxiophyceae sp. KSI-1 | reverse complement strand
GCCGCCGCCGCCGCTGCCGCAGGAGCTGCAGGACGTGCTGGACCCGGCGGTCGCGTCGGCCGCCCTCCTGAGCAGCCAGGCACGCCTGCTCCGCCCCCTCCGCGGCTGTGGGCCGGGCGTCTGCCGCCGGGCTCGCCTGCCTCAGACGCGGATCGCGCAGGGCCCCATCCGGGAGGCGACCGAGGAGGAGATCGCGGCGCGGCGAGCCATCATCGCGGCCGCCAAGTCCGGCAAGCGGCCCGAGGACGTGACCAGCCCGCGCACGCCGCCGTCCGAGGCCGGCTCGGCCGCCGCGCCGCCACCTGCCCCAGCGCCTGCGCCCTCGCCCGCGCCCTCGCCCGCGCCTGTGGCGGCTCCGTTGGTGGCGCCAGTCGCAGCGAGCGCGGCGGCCGGTGCATTTGCTGCGAGCGCGGCGGCGGGCGCGGGGCTGGCGCGCGCCGACAGCGGCGCCAGCGCGGGCGCCAGCCCGCGGACGAGCCCCGAGGCGGCGGAGAACTTCCGGCCGATGTCGACGGCCCGCAGCTCGAGCGCGCTGCTGCTGTCGCGGCCGTCCGCCCGCCGCGCGGCCCAGGCGCAGCCGCAGCCGCGCGGCCAGGAGCCCGCCCGGTCCGCTCCCGGCGGGGCGGGGCGAGCTGCTGCGCTCGTTGGCGCGGGGACTGAGAGCGCTGGGGAGCTGCCGCAGGGGGCCCCGCGGCGCGGCCGGGCCGCCGTCCCCGGAGGAGCCGGCGAGGGAGGCGGGCAGCCGGCCGAGCAGCGCGGGTCGCTCTCAGCCTGGCCTCCTGACTGGCCAGACTGGGGCGAGGCGGCGTGAGCGCTGAGCGCGCCACCTGCCTGTCCGCTGCAGGCCTGAAGTCGTCCCTGCGGCGGAGCAGCTCGATGGCTGATGGGGACGGCACCGCGGTGGGCCTGCCGCTCCCTGCCGCTGCTCTGAGTGCGGATCATAGAGTCCCAGGCACTGAGGGGCGTGGCAGCGCAGGCGGCCAGCCCGGAGGCGAGCGTGGCTGCGCGGCTGGAGGTCATCAGGCGCGCTCACCGGGCTGCCTCGGTGCCCAGCGCTCTGCCCTGCCGGCTTGCTGCAGGAGCACCTCAGCGCTGCTGTGCTTCTCCCCCCGCAGGCAGCGTGAGGCCCAGACAGGCGCCAAGCGCGTCAGCTTCGAGTCCGACAGTAGGGTGACCGCCGGCCCGGCTGCCTGACCCTGTGCAGCGAGCCCCCTGCAGCAGCTGAGCCGCTGCGTCGTCCCTTCCAGGCTGGGTGAGCGGGCTGCAGGCGGCGATGGCCGAGGAGCGGGCAGCGCTGGCTGCGCCGGCCCAAGCAGCAGGCCTGGAGGCAGACGTCACAGAGGACGGCTGGCTGCCCAGCTGATGCCTGGCTGCTGCAGCGCCACCGTTGTGATTTTTTGATTTGACGTGCCACCCGTCCAGGCAGGCTGCTGCATGTCTGACTGGGCGCGGATGCATCGTGGCGCGCCCCGTGCCTTGAGCGTTCCGGCACGGGCGCCAGGCGCACGGCCAGTCGTGCTTCGTGACCATTGTGCACTTGATACATTGCCGGCAGCGAATGGGCGCGGCTGTGCAGCTCGGGGGGTAACATTCGGTGCGCAACAATCCAAAAAAGACGCAGTACCACCCGCGCGAACGGCCAATGAGCAGCTTCAAGCTCCTAGCGTGACTCCGGGCGTGCCGAATCGCCTGCGGGCTGCGGTTCGCAATGGCGTAAACTCTAAGATTATGGTGGACCCTTGCTTCCGCCGATCGAGTGTGTACGAAAGCCCTTTCTTGCTGATTTAGTTCGCTTGGCGGCACAGCGCCAGAGCTTGATGGGCATGCTCTGCTGCTGCCCCGACTGGCGCGTCTGAGGTGCGCGCCACCCTTGTCCTGCAGAAGGGCGTGCATGCATCCGCTCCAAGCGTGCGCAGGCCGTCGTTGGGACTGCTGCAACTGATCTTGAGCTCCGCATGCACTAGCAACTAGTCTGAGGGGGCGCGGCGCCACGCAGGCGCCGCTCCGATGAGTGCGCCCGCGAGTTCCGCCGATTCGGGCGCGTCGTCGTCCTGGGACGCCGGCAGCCCTGCGAACAACGCGGGTGCCGCCTCCACTGCGCGACCGGCCTGGCCCGGCGAAGCGGAGGTGAGCAACCGCCTCCCGCCGTCATTAGGTCGTCAGACTGCCATGCGGCACGGCGCAGTTTCCGTGCAGCGGCCGCCCCCCTTACTTGCGAAGCTTCCAACTCTCACCGGGCGTACGCGTGTATCTGTGCTTCTCCAGGCCCACCCGCGCAACGAAGGTCGCGCGGGTCGTGTGCTCGCGCTCGCTGTAACTCTTGCCTGCGAGCTCTTGGTTTCCCGCTCTTTAGTGAGGGGAGGGGCAGGCGCTGAATTTTTTACGACGGTGACGCTCGACTGCTGTGAGGCCTTGCTCAAGTGAGGCTTTCCTTAGCCCCCATGCATGCGCGACCACAGGCGGGCGCATCCAGCCGGCGGGCGAGCGCTCCTGGCGGCGGGACCGGCCTCTCGCCCGAGGACCTCGCCGAGCTGCAGAAGACCGACCCAAAGCGTGCAAAGCGCATCCTCGCCAACCGCTCGGTGCGTGCTGCTTGTTGCCTTTGCCGGGCACAGCAAGAATGCCGAGAGCAAGGCAGATGAGCAAGTTTCTCCGTGCCTGCCGCTGCAGAGCGCCGCCAGGTCCAAGGTTCGAAAGCTGCGCTACATAGCCGAGCTGGAGGGCAAGTCGGCCGCTCTACAGGAAGAGGCGAGCCGTTTGCACGAGGAGCTGCGCAAGCTGCAGGAGGACGCGGTCGTCCTCGGTGCGCCTCCCCCCTCGGGCCGGCACTTTGCCGCCACCCAGAGAACCGTTATCGCTGCCGCCGCCTGACGCGTGCGTCTGCTGCTGCCGGCAGGCCAGCAGAATGAGGAGCTGTTCAGGCAGGCGTTCCAGGTGCAGGACCACATGCAGGGCCAAGTCCTCGAGACCGAGCGACTGGTCAAGCAGGTGGCGCGGCTGCAAGCGCTCCACTGCGCTGCAGCGCCCGCCCTGGGTATGCCGCCAGCAGCTGCCAGTCTGCCGGCCGGCTATGACCGCTCCTGGCTCCCGACCGCGGCGCCCGCCCTCCAGGCGCGGTCCCCCTCCTCCACTCCACTCGCTCGCTCCTGTCGGCCCCCTGGTGCTGACACCCACCGGCCGGCCCCCGCAGGCCCAGCCTCCGGCCCAGCTGCCGCCGCTGAACCTGGCCTCCCAGCCGCAGCAGGCCGCGCAGGCCATCGCCGCCGCCGCCGCCCGCCTGCCGAGCCACAGCGCCGGCGCCGCGCCGCCGCCCGGGCCGCCGGCGCCGGACGCCCGCTTCGGCCAGCAGTGGCGCGCCTTCCCCCGGCCCTTCGTGCGCAGCCCCTTTGAGCTGGACACGCCAGGCGCGGCCCCACTCCTCCCGAACCGCTGGCGGCGGCCTGCTCTGCCATTTGCCGGGCGCTGAGCCGCGGCCGCGCGCGCGACAGGCGCGCCCGCACCGCTGCATCAGCAGCGGGGGTCCGCGGCGGCGGCGGCGGCGACCGACGTCGACCCAAAGCTGCTGGAGCTGCTCTCGCTCGAGCCGCGGCAGGAGGCGCTGCTGCCGCCGCACTCGCGGCTGCCGGCGCGCAAGCCCGGCGAGCCCCCGAGTGCGCCCACCTCCCGCCTCTGTGACGTGTGCTGCGCCTGCGCGCCCCCCGTGGCTGACCGCACACGCGCGCGCGGTCGCAGGCGCGTTCTCGGCGGCGCTGTCCTCGGGCGACTCGATGGCCAGCACCGCGCTGCCGAGCCTGACGTCCGGCAGCAGCATCCTGGAGGACGGCCGCGGCCACTCGCTCTCCTCGCTGTCGACCGCCGCCTCGGGCGCGCTGACCGCTGCCGCCTTCGAGCTGCCGCCCGCGCCGCTCCTGGCCGGCGGCGCCTGGCGGCGCAACCGCTCCGACCCGCTGAGCCTTCAGCGCAGCCACTTTGGCTGAGCCGACGGCCGCTGCGTTTCTCTTTCCCCTTGCACCCCCCCCCCCCCTCTCCCGATTACGACTAGCATTGGCTCGACAGGCGCAGGAAGGAAGCCGCCGGCACGCGCCCGGCTGGCGGAACGGGACGTTCATTGGTTGTGTCACTGGCATGTGCCCATGCCGCCAACGCCCCCCGCTCCCACGGTTTTGCTGCCGAGCGCCAGCAAGAATTTTTTATGTTCTCCTGCTCCGGCGGCCCGCCGGCCCGAACGGGGACTGAGGGCGCCGCGGCCGCGCCCCCGCCGGCCCGACAGCCCCTCGCCCGCCCCCTCGCCGCGGCGCCAGCCCGCACCCTGCCTGGGCGCTTGGCCCCAGCGCGTCTGTCGCCTCAGACTTAGCACAGGTCCAGGCAAATCCCCTCCTCCTCCGTGGCCGTTCTGGGTCACACGCACCCCCTCCCCCAGCCAGCCCCGCGCGCTGGCCCGCCGGCAGGTAGCCCCGGCGGCGAGCGCCTCGTCCCGTCAGAGCCTCGAGAGGCGTGCTCGCTCACTCAGGTTTTATAAAGACGCTGCCCCCCGATCCCCTTTGCTCGGCCCCCATTACATTGCACTGCCCCCCCTTCTTCCCAGACTGCCAGGCCCCTTCCCCCCGCGGAGTGCTGCAGCTGGCAGGCGCGCGCGTGCCCCCCAAGGCCGGGCCGCCCGCCAGCCGGCCGTCTGATCCCCCCCTGCCCCTTCGTGCTTCCCCTGCTTTGTGTGACAGCCAGCTCGGCACCTGAGCCAGCGGCCCGTGAAAGGCAAAGTGCGCCTTCATGTGCGGGTTGCTCCCGATCACTTTGTGAGGCCATTCACTTGCCTGCTGCTTCCTCCCGAGCGTGAGAGAGGGACCCACAGTCACCGGTTCCGGTAAAGTTTGCCTGGCAGCAGCCGTGTCCCCAGAAGACATCATTGCACCCACACAGCCGAGCAGCACCCGCACACGGCCGAGCAGGAGTGGCTGTCTGGTCGCTGGGGGGGGGCCTCCGTGGCCAGGCGCCGCCCCGCAGGCGCTGCCTGAGTCACTCGCTTCATGACACCACCCACTAGCCTGCAATCTTTTGAGTGTGAGATAGGGATCCACAGTAGCCGGTTCCGGTGAAATTTGCCTGGCAGCCGCGCCCGCAAAAGGCCTCGCCGCACCCACACACGCCGGCTGCTGAGCAGCACTCGCACACAGCCTCGCAGGAGCGGCCCTCTGGCGGCACAGCCGCTGCCAGCGCCTCTGCCGTCAGTGACGCCGCCCCACAGGCGCCGCCCCTGCCGTCTGGCTGGGCGCCCACGGCCTTCCTCACTGCCAGCACCCCCTGCAGGACCACCGGGCCAGGGCCGCCGCTGAGGCCTGCGCGTGCAGCAAACGCTGGAGTCAGCCCTCAGGCGCACTATATCATCGACCACTGTCCACTTGTGGGCTGCCGGGCAGCACGCCCCCGTCCCGACGTGCTATTTCTCATGCATCGGAAGCTGTCCGGGGTCCCGGAGTCCGCCATATCGGGCCGTACCGTTGGGCAGCTGAAATGGGTTGGCGTCGCAGCTTTCCGTGCAGTCGATCAGCTGCTTTGGCTGCGCGGGCAGCGGCGCCAGCCGGGGCACGATCCCCATTCCGTTGTTGCTGCGAATGGACGCCGCGACGTCGAGGGCCAGCGCAGTCAGAACTGCGCGGAGACAAAGACGCTTGCCCATGGCCAAGATTTGTCCACTGAGGTGCGAGACGTGAGGCAGCGGAGTGTGCCCGTTGGACTGTTTCAAAATTTGGCCCGCTGAGGTTGTCGCATGTGACGCGGCTGCTGTTCGTGAAGCAGTGATGGCGAGTGGGGAGCTTACTCTTAGGATCACTCTGAGAGGACATGCGTTGCTTGCCTGAAAGCGGACAGGAGCAGTGGTCGGCGCAACGCGTCACTGGACCCGCATGAATCTTCTGCGGCGCTGCGAAGAGAGGACTGTGCAGCGCAATTGAGCCGCAGCACGTCATCTGAGCCATTCTGACCGGTATCAGGGGCTGGACGATTTGAATAGTCACCGCGGGGGCGGCAGCAGTGGCTCATGCTGCTGCATCTGCAGCGAGCTTTCTCCCAGCCTGGGGCGGGCGCCGCGCTCAGGAGCCACCTGCTGCGCGCGCACCCGCGCTGGTACTCCAGCCATGGCGACGGTGGCGACTCGCTGGCCGCCAGGCTCTGGCAGATGTGCGGCCGCCCCTCCACAGGCCGGCAGCTCCCAGCGTTGCGGCAGCTGCGTGCCAGGCCGGGCTCACTGGACTGCTCGGCGTGCAGCATGCGGGGGAGGTCGGACACACAGGCTGGCGCGGCCGTGGCGCGCCAGGCGGAGGCGCACAGCAGCAACGAGCTGGTCCCCTCCGCGCCCGAGCTGCGGTACCGTGAGGTGGCCCGCCTTCCCGAGCCCGCCGCCCGCACCCGACCAGCGCCGCAGGCAGGCCAACAGGGGCAGCCGGCCGCCGGCCGCAGGTGTTTGCGGTGCCGCTGACCCGCAAGCCGCTGTTCCCGGGCACGCTCATGCCGGTCCAGATCCACGACCAGCGGCTGGTGGACGAGGTCCTCGAGCTCAAGCGCGACGGGTGCCAGCCCTCCCACCGCCACCAGGCCCCCCTCCTCCTCTCAGCACCGCTGCGCAGCGCTCGACTCCCGGTCGCCTCCCTCGCAGGGCGCAGGCGTATGTCGGCGCCTTCCTGCGGCGCGACGGCGGCGGCGGCGGCGAGGCCGGCGAGGGCGGCCGCGGTGGCGGCGGGCCGCCGCCCGCGGACGCGCTGCACGAGGTCGGCACCTTTGCGCAGGTGCACACGGTCGTGCCGGGCGAGAGCGGCGCGATGATGCTGCTCGTCGGCCACCGCCGGCTGCGGCGGCTGCGCACGGCACGCCTCCCCTCGCTGCCCCCCGAGAAGCCGCAGACGGCAGGCCGACCGGAAGCGCCGAGCAGCCGCCCGGGCCGCGCGGCGGCAGGTGGCGGAGGCGCCGCTGCGCGTCGAGGTGGAGCACCTGCGGCGGCGCGAGTACGCGCGCGGGGACGACCGGCTGCGAGCGACGGCGATGGAGGTGGTGTCCACGCTCAAGGAGCTGCTGGTCATGCACCCGCTGTACAACGAGCAGCTCAAGAGCTTTGCCAGCGCGGGCGGCGACTTCCACAACCCGGACCGCCTGGCGGACATGGCCGCCAGCCTGACCAGCGCGGACGAGGAGGCGCTGCAGGCGGTGCTGGAGCAGCTGTCGGTGCCGGACAGGTGGGCGGAGCTTTCGCCGGCAGGCCGATCGGGCTGCGTGCGAGCAGAGGGGGCTGCTGCAGCCGGGCCTCGTGGCTGCGGCCGTGGGCCGGGCGAGAGGCGGGCGAACTGACTCGGCTCGGCTGCTGTGCCGCGCGCGCAGGCTGGCCGCGGTGCTGCTGCTGCTCAAGAAGGAGGTGGAGCTGTGCAAGCTGCAGGTCGACATCGGCAAGCAGGTGGAGGAGAAGATCAGCAAGGACCAGCGGCGCTACTTCCTGCTGGAGCAGCTGCGCTCGATCAAGCGCGAGCTGGGCATGGAGAAAGACGACAAGTCGGCCGTCGTGCAGAAGCGCGCCCCCTCCCCCCTGCCTCGCGCCCACGCCCCCACCCTGCTCGATGCAGCAGGCAGGACTGCCTCGCCCCAGCGTCGGCCAGGCCGCTTGCTGGTACAGCAGTCTGCTGCCGTGTGCTCCAAAGAAATCTGCACCTGCCCACCGGCGTGCATGAAAGGGAGGGTCACCGGCTCAGCTGCGGGGGGAAATGGGCGCGCAGGTTCCAGGAGCGGGTGGAGCCGATGCGCGACCGCCTGCCCGAAGCGGCCGCCAGGGTGATCGATGAGGAGCTGTCCAAGCTGGCGGGGCTGGAGCAGGCGAGCGCCGAGTTCAACGTGACGCGCAACTACCTCGACTGGCTCACGCAGCTGCCCTGGGGCAAGCACTCGGAGGAGCGGCTCGACCTGGACGCAGCCACGCAGGCGAGCTGCCCCCCCCCACCTCCCGGGGGCCCAGCTGGCCGGCTCCCGTGCCTCCTTGCCAGCGCAGCTACGCAGCGCGGAAACCCACCAAAGCGACAGTTCAGATCGCTCGGGATGCGAGGATGTGTGCAACGATTGGCTGTCGTGGACCGGATTTCCCCGTTCCCATGCGCAGCTCCCTCGACCCCGCGAACGGAAAACACTGCCGCAGTTCACCCCGTGTCCCCAGACTTTTGAAGATTCGAATTGTCGATTTGAATTCAAACAGCCAATGTCACCTGAAGTGTGACAACACACAGTCGAAGCGGCAAGCGAATGGTTCATCGAAACCGCCTCCCACCGTCGTCACGCTCGCGGCCGTGCTGCCCCACCCGCAGGTGCTGGACGAGGACCACTACGGGCTGCAGGACGTGAAGGACCGCATCCTCGAGTTCATCGCCGTCGGCCGCCTGAAGGGCGCGACCGGCGGCAAGATCCTGTGCCTGGTCGGCCCGCCGGGCGTCGGCAAGACCAGCGTCGGCCGCTCTGTCGCGCGCGCGCTCGGCCGCGCCTACTTCCGCTTCTCCGTCGGCGGGCTGTCCGACGTCGCAGAGATCAAGGGTACTACCCCCCTCCCTCCCGAGTCCATCCCAACCGCCGCCGCCTGCTCGTATCAAGAGGCGCGGAACCGGGCTGCTCGCCTGCTCCAGGCCTCGGCTGACGCGGCTGCTGCGGCGAGTGCAGGGCACCGGCGCACGTACGTGGGCGCGATGCCGGGCAAGCTGGTGCAGTGCCTCAAGGCGACCGGTACCTGCAACCCGCTGGTGCTGATCGACGAGATCGACAAGCTCGGCCGTGGTGCGGCCCCGCGGCCTCCCGCAGGAGGGAGGGGGCCGTGCCGCCGCCTGCCTGCCGCTGCCGCATGCTGGTGCCGGTGAGGGCCCTGGTCTGCTGCGGCCCGGCGGGTGAGCGGCTTGCGTCGGCTGCCCCCCGCAGGCTGGCAGGGCGATCCGTCGAGCGCGCTGCTGGAGCTGCTGGACCCGGAGCAGAACCGCACCTTCCTGGACCACTACCTGGACGTCCCGATCGACCTCTCCAAAGTGCTCTTCATGTGCACCGCCAACGTGCTGGACACCATCCCGGCGCCGCTGCTGGACCGCATGGAGGTGCTGCACCTGGCCGGCTACACCGCGCAGGAGAAGACGCACATCGCGCGGCGCTACCTCGAGCCGCAGGCGCGCGGCGACGCGGGCCTGCGCGAGGGCGCCGCGACGCTGAGCGACGGCGCGCTGGGCACGCTCATCACCGAGTACTGCAGGCGCGGCAGTACCTCCCCTGCTGGGCGAAGAAGGGGGGGTGGATACCCATGGAAGGCGTGCCGACAGCCGCACGCGGCCGCAGGGAGGCGGGCGTGCGCAACCTGAAAAAGCAGCTGGAGAAGATCTACCGCAAGGCGGCGCTGCAGATCGTGCGCCGCGGCGCGCCGCCGCCGGTCTCGACCGCCTCCGACGGCGAGCTGGAGACGCCCCAAGGCGCGGCCCCCCCCCCGCCGCGCCCCACGCGCTCGGCTCGCCCGCCCGGCAGGCAGCAAAGCCTCGCGTCCGCGGCCCGCAGGCGCGCCGGCCGCCGCCGACGGCGAGCCGATCGTGGTCGAGGAGGCCGGCCTGGCGTCCTACGTCGGCCAGCCGCCGTTCACGAGCGACCGCATCTACGCCCGGACGCCGCCGGGCGTCGTCATGGGCCTCGCCTGGTCCGCGCAGGGCGGCAACGCGCTGTACATCGAGGCCGCCGCCACGTCGGGCATGAAAGCTGCTCTGCACACGACAGGTGGCGCCCGCCGCCCGCCGGCCGCCGGGCACCACGTCGCGGGTTTTTGTGAGACCGGACGCTGCGCGCGGGGCGCGCAGGTCAGCTCGGCAACGTGATGGGAGAGAGCGCGATGATCGCGTTCACGGTCGCGAAAACGTTCCTGCACCGCATTCTGGACACGGAGGCGCGCGAGCTGTTTCATATCTGGTTCGAGGCGGAGCGGCGCCACTACGACCAGCAGAGCGCGAGCAGGCAGCGGGAGAATGCCAGCGGGAAGGAGGAGGAGGAGGAGGAGGAGGATGATGAGGAGTCGGGGGGCGGCGGCCGCATCAGCTTCGACGCTCAGCTCATCGAGTGGCGGAACTTCTTCGACAAAGGGCTGCACGTGCACGTCCCCGCCGGCGCGACGCCCAAGGACGGCCCCTCCGCCGGCTGCGCCATCGTGACCGCCATGCTCTCGCTCGCCCTCGGCCGGCCCGTGCGGCCGGACATGGCGATGACGGGTCCGCCGCCCGCCCCGGGCCGCCCGCCGGCGCCGTCCGCGCCGCGAGCCGCGTGTCCGACTGACAGGCGCCGCGTCTGCTGCAGGCGAGATCACGCTCACGGGCTGCGTGCTGCCCGTCGGCGGCATAAAGGAGAAGACGCTGGCAGCGCGGCGCAGCGGCGTCACCACCCTCATCTTCCCGGCCGGCAACCGCAAGGACTGGGACGAGCTGGGCGGTGCGCAGCTTGCTCGGCGGCCGACTGTTTGGTTCCCACAAGGTGCCGCGGGCTGAGGCAGCGTGCATGGCGGCTGCAGACGAGGTGAAGCAGGGGCTGGAGGCGCACTTTGTGAGCCAGTACGAAGAGGTCTTCAAGCTCGCGCTGGCGTATAATATAGAGGACATCGGGCTGAAGCTGAGATCCGAGGCTGCGCTCTGACCGAGCTGTGCTGGGCCGGAGCTGTGCGTCCGCTAGGTACACCTAGGATCGTTACAGATAGTAGGAGAGCAGCGCGGCAGCCTGCCGCTTGTGAACACGCGCCCACGTCAAACCCGACACGCACAGCCGAGCGATCGAATCACTCGCACACACACACACGCACACTTTCGCCGCCGACTGCGGCAGGAACAGGATATTCAGCCGGAAGAGAGAAGGGCGTGAGGCGCCCAGAGGTCAGAAAGGGAGGCGCGCTGCGCGCGTCAGCTGCAGAAGCAACTCGGCATGGCGTGGAGGGGAAGGGCAATCGGCGATTCCTGGTGCCAGGCTGCGGGCGCATGTGCGCCCGCCGACAACTCAGCAGGACACCTCGAGACTCGGCAGTCTTTAGGCGTTCCAAGCGATCAGCACGCTTGCTCGCAATCAGCAAGCAATTGTTCAGACAGGCAGGCAGGCATGCTGCGGTCACGAACCACGCAGGGATGTCTCACACGATGTCTGCCGCCTCGGCCGCGCCGCCGTGCACCGACAGGTCGGGTGAGGCGGGCGGCAGCGCCTTGCAGAGCGCGACGCGGCAGAGCCGGCCGACGCCGGCGACGGCCGCGCCGGTGCACTTGTAGGCGCCGCCGAGCAGCTGCAGCGCGACCGAGAGCGTGTTGGAGAGCATGAAGAGGATGCCGAGGACGCCGAGCGGAACGACCAGCACCGCCTGCGCCGGCAGGGCAGCCGCTCAGCGTGCGTCCCGGGGGAAGGGGGGTCATGCAGCCCCTGATGGGACGCCGTTGGGTGCACCTGGAGAGCCCATGTGCTCTGCATGCACATGCGTGAGCAGTGCAAATGCCGCGAGTCGAGGCGCGGCTGGCCCGCGGACGCTTGCTGTGCCTCCCACCCTCAGAGGGGCTGGCTGGCGGCAGGCGCCGTGGCAGGGGCATGTCCAGCGCATCCTTGGAACAGGAGCACGCGCGCAAAATGCTTCATGCGTGCATTGCGTCTGGAGTCTTTGTCCAGCAGCAGGGCGCCCCTGCAAATGCCGCGCTCGGCCACCTGCTGCCGATGCCACACCCTCTGCCCGCCACGGCAGGCCGTGCGGCGTGCACTTGTCACAGGAGGGAGGTGGCTGGCGAGGTCGGGGCGGGCGTGCCGTGAATATGGCAAAGAGGACGACAAAGTAGAGGAGGAAGAAGACGAGGGAGGCGACCAGCACGGCCGCCGTCTTGGGCAGCGACGCCTCGCCCGCGTGCAGCACACGCAGCCTGCGGGCGCGAGCGCGCATGTCAGCTTGGTGTCTGCAGGGCAGCAGGCTGTGGCCCCCAATTGGGGGGGGGGAAGGATCACCTGCGGTTGTATGGCCCGGCCTGCGCTATCAGGATGGCGTCCACCTTGTAGAACCACGTCGGGAAGGGCGAGATCTCTGCGAGGGGGGGGGCAGGCATTAGTCGTCCGCGACGCAAGTCACAGCCGGGCTCCGGCCTGCGGGGGCTGCGGGGGCGCACCGGCGTCCCACAGGCGCAGCCGCGGGCGGCGGTGGATGGCCTTGAGCATGGCCAGCGTGCTGACGAGGCAGCCGTCGAGCCGCGCGTGGCGCAGCGCCGGGCAGCCGTGCGCGATCGCCAGCAGGCCCGCGCCGGTGAGGCCCGTGTAGCTGACGTCCAGCTCCGTCAGCTGTGCCATGCGCGCGATCTGCGAGCACGGCGGGCGGGCGTCACGGAAGCACAGCGGTGCGCAGTGCGCGCACCGAGTGGGAGGGGGAGCCCTGTCTCACGTGCGGCGCGCTGTCGTCGCCGAGCTGCGTCTCGCTCAGCCCCAGCCGCTGCAGGCCGGCCAGCGCGGGCGAGGCCAGGACGGCGCCGTCGGCGGCCGCCAGTCGCGTGCGCGACAGGTCCAGCTGGCGCAGGGCCGCCAGCGGGGCCAGGAAGCGCGCGCCGCCGTTCCAGAGCTGCGTGCCTGCGGGCCGGCCGGGCGGGCTCGAGTGGCGTGCTCTTGGAGGTGTGAAGGCGTGGGGCCGCGCCTACGCAGCAGGAGGAGGGGGGCCGCACCGGCCAGGCTGAGCCGGGTCAGGTGCACGCAGGCGGAGAGGAAGCTGAGGCCGGTGGCGGTCAGG
This sequence comes from Trebouxiophyceae sp. KSI-1, assembly GCA_003568905.1. Taxonomy (NCBI): domain Eukaryota; kingdom Viridiplantae; phylum Chlorophyta; class Trebouxiophyceae; species Trebouxiophyceae sp. KSI-1. The sequence continues at coordinate 66,982 of BHFV01000035.1, read as the reverse complement.
CCCGAGTGGCCGGCCAGGTCGAGCGCGCGGAGGCGCGTGAGGCCCGCCAGGCTGGCGATGCCCGCGTCGGTCAGATCCTCCTCCCGCGGCACGCTCACCGAGCGCAGGTCCAGGCGCGAGAGGCCTGCGGTGGGGGACGCGCGGTGGGCACGAGAGGAGGCGGAGCTGGGGCGTCGTGCGGGATAAGGCGGACGGATCCGCATACCGGTGAGCTCAGCGAGGGCCAGCAGCGCGTCGTCGGTCAGCTTGTAGCACTCGGGCAGCTCCAGGCTCTCCAGGCCGCGCAGACCCGACAGGCCGCGCACGACCGCCGGCGCCACGCCCACCTGCGGCACCGCTGCTCGCTGGGCCGGGCGCGGCGCTGGCCCGGAGGGAGGGGCGGCGGGAGGGGCGGGCGGCGCGCCTTCTCCAGCCGCAGGCTGCGCAGCTCGCTCAGGCCTGACAGCTGCGTCAGCCCCGCCAGCTGCACCTGCTGCCTGGAGTCCGAGATGGTGAGCTCCTGCGGGCGCCGGCTCGCCCCGTCAGATGGCGTGAGTAACCGCCGGTCCCCGGGCGGCTGGGAGCGGGCGCACGCGCCTGCAGCTTGGCGAGGGCGGTCATGGAGCGGCAGGCGGGCAGCGCCGACTGGCGGTGCGTGCGCTGCACCTCCAGGCTGGTGAGCCGGGAGAGGCAGCAGAGGAAGGCGTCCATGTCGGCGGCGTCAAAGCAGCGGACGTCCTGCAGCCGGCAGCTCTCCAGCCCCTGCACGGCCGGCTGCCTCAGCCCCTGCACCGCAGCGCACCGCAGCGCGGACGGCAGCGGCGCGGACCGTGAGCGTGGCGAGCGCCTTCATCGAGTGCCCGAACGTGCAGTCGTGCAGCACGAGCGTCCGCAGCGTGGCCAGATTGGCCAGGTGCGGCGCCGTGAAGTGGACGTCGCCCATGCCGAGCGTCTGCACGCTGGGGAAGCGCCTGAAGAGGGCCGGGTCGCAGCTGGCCGGCGCCAACGAGCGGACATGGTGGCAGACCGCCTCGCGCCAGACACGGCTGACCAGGTGCAGAGCGCGCAGCTCCTCCTGGCCCGCGTGCTTCAGGATCTGCTGCAGCACGTTGGCGGGCAGGTAGCCCTGCACGGCCAGCACCGTGCCGATCAGGGAGCGCTAGGTCAGGCCGGTCACGCAATGCCACCTGCTTCAGCGCCGGACACCATTCCTCTGCGACCATTGTGAGCATCACGGCGATCCTGGACCCGCGTGCGGCCGTGCAGCGCCCGCAGGGCTGGGCCGGAGGTGTCGGAGTGCGGCTGCAGTTACGAAAGCGCGCGCGGGCGGCCCACCTCCGGCTGATCGCCCCTGCGCCTCGCCAGGGCGTCCAGAGAGAAGCGATGGCGCGACAGCGACGTGCGCGGCGGCGGCGCCTCGACGTCCGGCAGCTCCTCCTCGCCGCTCTGCAGCCTGCGCAGTCTCTGCGCCACCTGCTTGCGGGATGAGGGGTCCTCCATGAAGCAGAGCGCGACCGCGCCCCGGAACATGGCTGCCGTTGTGCGGAGCTCGGGTGCGGGAAAGCGCGATTACTTGGATGCAGGGCGACCTAATAATCAATCACGGAAAAAGGTCGTTCGTGCGCTGCTGGCTTGATTGCAGGCTCTTGCGCGCATGCTTGGCCAGGCGAGCTAGCTAGCTACCTACGAACCGATCCTTTGGAGCGGGGCGAAGGTGCATCAGCAGCTGGGCTTGGTTTAGGGTACAGAGTTACAACCCTCAAGCGTCATTCTGCTAATGCACTATTTCCACAGGGGAGGGCCAGCGCGTGCGAGCCAGGCCACTCCCAGTATCCCACAGCCGGCCTGTCGCACGGCGCAGGTGGTTCCCGTCATGGCCCAGGCGCCGCGACCGACCAAACCAGGTCGTCCGCTGACTGCCCGGGCGTCTCGGGGCACGTCAAAACTCCAAAATTGGGTCCCATGTTTGCAGACAGGGCGAGAGGGATGCAGGCGTCGCGGCGGCAGAGCGCCGGCATTCTCTAACGAGGACTCGGCAGGGATCAGCACTTGCACTTTCAGCAAGTCAGCGACCAGTAGCGGTGGTAAACATTGGTGGGTTGGAAAGCACTCGATGAAGACATCAGGCGTAGCGCAGAGGAGCGCCCGCCGTCATGCGGTGGCTGCAGGGGCGCAGCGCAACAGACTGGTGAACAGCGATGACGTCAATTTAGGAGGAATCGAGGCTGCTTCGGCCGCAGACTAACTAAACAATGTCGGCGAGCGGGTGCCGGGGGGAGGCCTGCGGGGCCGCGTGCGAGCCCGAAAACGCCTTGCGGCACTTGTGCACCAGCCCAGCGGCGGCCCTGCCCGCGCGGCTGGCGGCCTTGCGCAGGGGCTTGGCGGCGCGCGAGGCGGCGGAGGCGGCGTCGCCGAGCTCGCCAGAGGCCATGAACAGGATGCCGCCGACGCCGATCGGCACGACGCAGACGATGAAAGAGCCGACGATGACGACGCCGTAGAGCGTGCAGAAACCAATCGAGGCGGCCAGCACGGCCGCCGTCTTTGACTTGGAGGCCTCGCCGCAGTGCAGCACGCGCAGCCTGCGCGCGGTGCACGAGGTTCTGGGCCCTGGCGGTGCCAGAGGACGGGGCAGTCGACCGTTTTATTTGGGCCGCACCGGCGGTCGCACGGCGCGTGCTGCGCGGTCAGGACGGCGTTGACCTTGCGGGACCACGCGGGGAAGGGCGACGCCACTGCAGCGCGGCGGAGCAGCCACCCTCAGGCCGGCTGCCCCCTCCCAGCAGCGCGCGGCGCCAGTCAGGCGGGCCAGTACCTGGCCCCCACAGCCGCAGGGAGGGCCGCGCGCGGACGAGCCGCAGCATGGCCGAGACGCCGACCGGGCAGCCGTCCAGAGCGGCGGACTGCAGCGCCGGGCAGCCGCGCGCGATCGCCAGCAGGCCTGCGCCAGTCAGGCCCGTGTAGCTGACGTCCAGCTCCGTCAGCGCTGCCATGCGCGCGATCTGCAGCAGCCACAGCAGCCCTCACTCATCCATCCCGCGCGCGAGCTCTGCAGAGACTGCCGGGAGGGGGAGCCCTGTCTCACGTGCGGCGCGCTGTCGTCGCCGAGCTGCGTCTCGCTCAGCCCCAGCCGCTGCAGGCCGGCCAGCGCGGGCGAGGCCAGGATGCCGGCGGCGGCGGCGGCGGAGAGCCGCGTGCGCGACAGATCGAGCTGGCGCAGGGCCGCCGCGGGCGGGAGGGAGGGCGCGCCGGCCGAGAGGTCGGCGCCTGCGAGGGGCGTGGCCAGTGGTGAGGGGCGGAAGCGGCGGCGACCGTCCAGCAGGCTGACAGCGGGGGCGCCGGACCGGCCAGGCTGAGCCGGGTCAGGTGCGCGCAGGCGGAGAGGAACTCCAGGCCGGCGGCGGTCAGGCGGGGGTTGCCGGCCAGATCGAGCTCGCGCAAGCCGGTGAGGCCAGAGAGCTGCGAGATGCTGGCGTCGGTGAAGTCGCGATCGCGGGCGCGGTGCACGGCGCTCAGGTCCAGCTTGGTCAGCCCTGCGGCCGGCATGTGGGCTCAGATGCAGCCGCGCTGGCTGCCGAGCGGCCAACAACCAGCAGAGGCGGCCCGCACCGGTGAGCTTGGCCAGGCCGGGCAGCGCGCTGTTGGTCAGCTTGCAGCAGTCGGCCAGCTCCAGGCTCTCGAGGCTGCGCAGGCTGGCCAGACCCCGAACCACTTCCGGCAGGACGCCCACCTGCGCCGCCCGGGGTGACTGTGTGCCCTGTCGCCTGACGGCAGGGGAGGAGGGGCGGGCGGCAGTTTGGTTTCATTGAAATCGCAGCACACCTTGGCCAGGCGCAGGCGCCGCAGGTCACTGAGACCCGTCAGCTGCGGCAGCGCGAACGCCTGAGAGTGGTCGTCGTAGATCACCAGCTCCCGCAGCGCGCGCAGCTTGGAGACGGCGCTGCACTTGGGCATCTTTGCCTTGCGGGCGGTGCGCAGCAGCTCGAGCCGAGTGAGCCCGAGCTGGCCGCCCAGGAAGGCGTCCAGCTCCGAGCTGCTGTCGCAGCGCACGTCGACCAGGCTGCAGCTCTCCAGCGCGGTGAGCGGTGCCAGCGCAGAGAGCGGGTGGTGGAAGGTGCAGTCCCGCAGCTGCAGGCTCCGCAGAGCGGGCAGGCCCGCCAGGAGGGGCTCGTCAAAGGTCGTGCCGGCGAGGCTGAGCGCCCGGAGGTTGGGGAAGCGCCGCAGCATGGCCGGGTCGCAGCTGGCCGGCGCCAGGTCGGTGGCCCCCTGGCACACTGCTTGTCGCCAGGCGGGGGTGGCCGCGTGCAGGGCGCGCAGCTCGTCGCGGCCCGCGTGGCGGACGATCACCGAGTAGACGTCGGCCGGCAGGCAGGCCTGCAGGCAGGGGCCAGGCGACTCTCGAATACTATGACTGCACTGACAAAGCATGCCGGCAACAGCGCAATCGCGGCCATCGAGGGCCTCGTTGGTCGCGGAGGAAACCCACCGGCGCCGAGGCCTCGGAGGAAAGGGCTTGGCACGCGGGCGGCTGCAGCGGCGCCCGGTCGCGGGCGCCGGCAGTTCCGGAAGTGGCAGCATCATGGGCCCGCGTTCTGCCGCCCTCGCGCAGAGGCGGCTGAGGGCCCACCCTCCAGTCACTCACGGTGCAGCAGAGCTGCGGCTGCGCGCAGGGCATCGCTGGCAGCTTGTGCGCGCGCGCAAATGGGAGCACGTGTTTGGCGAGCGAGTTTCCCTCCCGGAAACGCAGGCGCGAGGCCGCAGGCCAGCTTGGCTTGCGGGTGGCCTGCCCTGCCCGCTATCCCCGCGAAGAGAATAAGGAGGAATGGCGCTCCGTGATCCGAGGTTCCTCGTAAGTGTTAGGTGTTAGGGCTTTAAAACAGAAATGAAGAGCGGAGGAGGAAACAGGAAACACCAGATTGGCTCATACGGGCACTTGATTCGATTGATCTCGAGCGCTTTCCCGGGGCTGCAGAGGCCATTACTGTTTTTGTTTCCGCATCTCTCCCAGCCTTCCTCCATGGCGGGCATTTTCAAGGCCGTAAGCGATGGTATCAAGACGGCGACGGACGCGACAGGCGAGACTGTGCGCGGGGTCACCGGCGACACGGTCGCCGTGAGTTATTTACTCCCAACATGCGGAGCGCTGTTCGAAATCCAACAACTCGAAGCCACCACGCGTGCGATGACTGCGCTCGAGAATTATCGCTGACGCCATCGCGCTCGCAAAGCAGCTGAGGACCGATACTCGCCGGCATGCAGGATGGTATCAAGAACGTTGGGCAAGCGACCGGCGGAGGCGTGACCGGCCTTGGTAATGCGCTCGGATTCAAGCAGGTGCGGCTCGCGTGCTCGATTCGCCCAGCATGCTCCGATTCGCCCCCGCCGAGCTGATGTTACCCCCACGCACGCCATCAGGAAATAGGCCCTGCATCGATTTCCGGCACGCCCTGCCCGCAGAGCACCACTGACCAGGCCAAGGACGCCGCCAAGGACGTCGGCAACCAGGCCTCTGACGCCGTCAAGGACGCTGGCGACCAGGCGGCGGACGCTGCCAACAAGGCCGAGGAAGCTGTGGCGGACAAGGCAGAGGAGGCCAAGGTCTGCCGCTGCAACCGCACATCTACCTCCCTGATGGGCTAGCGGACGGCGGCAGCAGCATGCCACCTGCTGGTGCTCTGCAGGCACAGGGCAGCGCGGCCGCGGACAGCGCCCAGGGCAGCGCGTCCGACACCACTGCGCAGGCGCGCGAGCAGACCGCCTCCCTGCTCAACACGCTGGGCAACCAGGCCAGCTCGGCGCTCAAGACCGCGCAAAAGGGCACCAGCGATGGGCTGGCTTGGACGGCGGACAAAGTCAAGCCCAGCTCCTGAGAGGAGGCGCCCGGTGATCTGCTGGACCGCGAGTGTATATATTTGGTGGACAGTAGAGCAGTGACATTTCCAGAGGTTACAGTTCAGAATTGCAGGCCGCCCGTGATGGCCGTGAGCGGCAGGGCTCTTGGCCCCTGCGTGTAAACAAGCCCCGAAAGAAGCATCCTTCTGTCAAGCAAGCGGCCCTCGAGCGGCCGCGTCAAGCGTTCCAGTGTCCGTTCCCTCCTCTCCAAGGGGGGGGGGGCTCAAGCCAGGCCCATGCAGTGCAGCATGATGGCGTTCTGCGCGTGCATGCGGTTCTCGGCCTCCTGGAAGACGAACGAGTAGGGCGCCTCCACTACCTCGTCCGTGCACTCCACGCCGCGCTCCGCCGGCAGGCAGTGCAGGAAGCGCGCCTGCTCGCCCGCCGCCCGCATCAGGTCGCCGGTCACCTGCGGCCGCCGCCGGGTTCCTCAGAAGGGCCTCAGTCGGCAGGCTGGCAAGACTGGGAGCGGAGCCACGCTGGGCCTTGCCTGGAAGTCCTTGAAGATCTCCTTGCGCTTGGCGGCCTCCTCCTTCTGGCCCATCGACGCCCACACGTCAGTGTAAACCACGTCCGCGCCCTTCACCGCCTGCAGCGCCGGCCCGGCCGCATGGCTGAGCCCCACCGGTCTCCAGCGCTGGCGGCTCTGGTGTCCAGGCGAGGGGCGGGCTCGCCTCGCGGACGTCATGCGAGATGACGACCTTGCCGGCGCCGGCGCCATTGGCCAGCGCCACGGTGGCCGCGTCTGGCTCAAAGCCCTCGGGGCAGGCGCAGACCAGCTCGAAGGAGAAGCGCGCAGCCAGGCGAATCCAGGAGTGCGTGATGTTGTTGCCGTCGCCGACGTACACCACCTGAGATCAGGAGAGCGCCCAGGCCGTGAGGGCTGTCGAAACAGGCAGGGGACAGCCTGCCACTGTGGGGCAGTGAAGCAGCGGGCACCTTGGTGCCCTCCAGCCGGCCGACGGTCTCGATCATGGTCAGCGCGTCGGCCATGATCTGGCACGGGTGGTTGTAGTCCGTCAGGCCGTTAATGATCGGCACCGAGGAGTACTCGGCCAGCTCCAGTAGGTCCTCGTGCGCAAACAGGCGCGCCATGATGATGTCGTTGTACCTGCGACCGGGGGGCAGCGTCTCGCTCGCCACTGGCCTGCAAGCGGCAGGGGACTATAGGGGTCCAGGGAGGCGGCGCGGGCCTGCTGATGACGCGTGCGATGTCTTTGGTGGCCTCCCGCTTGCCAAACTGGATGGTGTCGGGGCCCAGGTAGATGGCGTGCCCGCCCAGCGCATAAAAGCCCTGCGTTGTGTAACACACAGTCCTGTTGGGGGGCTGCGGGGTGGGGCGCGGCTGCAGGCACCGGGTTCCGTTGCAGAAGCGGACCGTCTCAAAGGAGACGCGCGTGCGCATGGACGGCTTGGTGAAGATCATGGACAGCGTCTTGCCGGCGAACGGCTTGTAGCTCTGGTCGCCCGACTTGAGCACGGCCTTGACCTTGGTCGCCGTGTCCAGCATCGCCTGCAGCTCCTGCAGGCCGGCAGGAGCGGTTGCATGATTGCCATGGAGCAGCGCTGGTCGATTCGGCCCCGTTCTGCGCCCCAGCTCGTTCACGTGGGTGGGGCGACATGCGGGAGTCACGCCGAGATACGGATGTGTGGGGTGAGCAGCAAGGCTGGGTGGCTGGTCGTGCAAGCGCACTATTCGGAGTCCCTCATGTGCAAGCTCGGCGATCGGAGGGCAGCCCAGCGCGAGGCGGCGGCGCCCGAACTGCTGGCTCGACCCACCTCCTTGCTAAAGTCGTCGATGTGCAGAAAATGTTTGCCGATTAGCGGCGCGCTGATGCCCTGGCCGGTGTACGTCCCGCTGGCGCCCGCCGCGCGGGCTTGGGTCCGGCTCGCACGCATGTGGCCCGGTTGCATGCGCCCCGCAGGTCGCAGCCGCTGCAGTCGTTGCCGGTTTCCCACTGCGGCGGGTTCGGCGCTTTGCCGCATCGCTGACTCGGTGGATCGCATCGTGTCAAGTAAGCAAGTGGTAGAAGTTAGAAGCTTTCACCTCTGCCAAAAGGAGAGCAAGACTAGGTCAGACGGAGCAAATGGCTGGACAGCAGCTGGACTCATGCATGACGAACCAGGTTCCCGGCATCCATGCATGTCATACGACTCCCTCTGCTGGCCGCCATGCACTGCCTCTGATAGGCTGACCGCCACCAACAGTGCAGGCCTAGCCCCCGCCATTCAAAAAACTGCGAGCTGGCTGGCATTTGGGAGCTGGCAGGCAAAGCAATTCTGCTTAAGAATGCATGCACCACGAAGCACGCGCTCCTCATGCCTTCCCAAGCTGTCTCCACCCTCACACGTTGACGGCAGTGGTGGCAGCACGGCACCTGTGGCCAGGAATGCGGCATTACTATCCTCGCCCGCTCAGGATGCAGGCATGTTACTGTGTACATTGGTGACATGCTGCTGCCGCCGAGCATGTCCAGGGAGGCTGGGCATGGTCAGGCTTTCATCAGCCTTCAACACTTTCCTCTTTCCTCACTTGCGCAGCATTCGACCGTTGGAAAGTGCTGAGAGGCGAGGCTCATCAGCTGACGGCCGCACCGCCATCTTCCTGTACGTGGCATCATCAAACGTGTCGCAAACTTTTCGACGCCTGTTTGTGTACAAGTCGGAGAGTCACGAAGGAAAAGCGAATCTAGTGCAGCGGAGAAGCCGGCTGGCCGCAAGTGGTTCGAACGAGACTCTATAAATCGGCGTGGCATGCCGCATCCGTCACTTGCGAGGGGCTCACCTCCAGCTTTGGTGCAGGGTAGCTGCCATGCCGCTTACGGTTCAGGAGGGCGCACTGCTGGGCGCCGGCATGTGGGCCTCAGCCCTGAGCTTTTACTACTTCAGGAAGCGGAAGACGTTGCCTTTCAAGGTGCGGCATACTGCACTCCACACTTGCAGCTGTTGATCGGCTAGTCTACTGTGGTATTGGCTCATGCAAGACGTGATGCTTGCAGGCAGCCTACTTTGCGGCCTGGCCCACGCTCGGTGAGCAAGCACTCGCTCACCCCTTCACCGCCGCCTGGCTCTCAGCTCCAGACCCTGCTGACGCTCTGTGCGCTGCAGGCACGGCCGCCATTCTGATCGGCATGCCCAGCAGGGAACGCATGGAGTCGGTAAGGCTCGCTTGCAGCCGCCAGAAACATGGCCCCATCCTGCCGAGCGATGCGTGAGTTAAACTCGCCCCCATCATGGCAGACGCTCAAGCGCGAGGGCATCGAGACGGACGACAGCCTGGAGGCCAACCGCCGGCGAACGCAGCTGCAGCTGGACACGCTGCGAGGCATCGCAGAGAAGCACGGCAAGGACTGAGAAAGCCAGCCTCGGCAGCCGGTGCTCCAGGCATGCGTTACAGGTGCTGTAGGTTCATTGCTTAGCGGTCCCGGCACACGTGGCCCTGGACGGGTGAATAATAGTGCAGCACGGCTGCCATTATGTGATGCGGTCAGTAGCCAAAGCCCGACACGGAGCTGTCGTCCGCACGCCACGCCTTCTTGACCTTGACAGAGATGTCCAGGAAGATGGGCTTGCCTGCGGCCCACCAGGCTGTGTCAGTCTGGTGCAGGGGTGCCAGGCAGCGAGCAGGCAGAGAAGGATCAGAAGGTCGCGCCCAGGAAGTCCTCGATGGCCAGACGCGAGGCGGTGGACAGCTGCTTGAGCGCGGCGCCGCCCTTCCCGATGAGGATGCCCCGCTGCCCGTCCGTTTCCACCGTGACCGCCACGCGCACGAGGTCCTTGGCCCCCGGCCGCTCTGTGTAGTCGACCACCTCCGCCTGGCGGCGGCGGGCCCGGGAAAAGGTGACAGGCTGTCGCTGACAGGCAATGGCACCGGCGGCCCCGGCTTTAGGGGCGGCGCACCGTGGAGCTGTAGGGCACCTCCTCCCGGTACTGCAGGAAGATCTGCTCGCGCACGATCTCGGCGATGAAAAAGCGCTCCGGCTCCTCGCTCAGCACGTCCTGCGGGCTCAGGCGGCGGCGCTTCAACGAGAGAGGGAGGCTGGCTGCAGGCCAGGCGGCTCGCTGCGGGCGGCCGCTCAGGCCTGCGCGCCTTGGAGTAGAGCGAGGGCCCCGGCGGCAGCTGCTCGGCCGCCCACCGCCGCAGCTCGGCCACGCCGGCGCCCGTCTTGGCAGAGATGGGGAGCACAGCGTCCGCTCGGGCCTCGCCCCGGAACCAATCTGCCAGCTCGGCCACCTCCGCCTCGCCCAGCAGGTCCACTTTGTTTAGCACCTGCGTCCAGCGCCGCCGCCCCGGTTGTTGCTGCAGCAGGCCCGCTGTCGGTGCGGCCTGGCAGGCGGGCGGGAGGCTCGCCAGGGCGACCGGCACGCTGCGCGCCTCGTTCGCCTCCAGCACCTGATTCAGCGCCTGCAGCGCCTCCTTGGGCTCGCTGCTGGTGTCCACGATCGCCAGCAGCGCGTCTGCGTCCCGAGCTGACTGCCAGACGGCCCGCATCATGCGGGCATCCAGCCGGTTGCGCTGCGTCTGCAACACAGGCGGCCAGCCAGCGGGCATCAGCGCGCAGACCGCCAGACAGGCGCGAGCGAGCTGGCTAGGCGTGCCCTGCGACACACTTTGAGGATGCCCGGCGTGTCGAGCAGGATCATCTGCCAGCTCTCGTCGTTCACCAGGCTGAGGATGCGGTGCCGCGTCGTCTGCGCTTTGGCTGTCACGATGGACAGCTTCTGACCGACCAGCGCGTTGACCAGCGTGCTCTTGCCCGCGTTTGGTCGCCCCACGATGGCCACATAGCCTGGGCAGGCGGTTTGCAGGCTCAGGCATGCAGGAACGGCATGTCCTTGCAACCAGTGCCTGCCAGGGCAGAAAGGGTCAAAGCTCGACATTGTGACTGGCGTACCGCTGCGATGGTCGGGCGGATCGTCCGCCCACGTCTCGTCCTCCAAGCTCTGCAAGTACGCTTGCGTCAGGACTTGTTCGTCAGTCAGCTCCGTGTTCGCAGCCGCCGCCAGCTCTTCCGGCGTGAACTGTCCCGCATCAAGCTCTGCCGGCTGCTCCTGTCGCGGCCGTGCGAATGGGCGGCTCTTTCGTGCGGCCGGCACCAGTCGGCGTGATGCGGCTTGCCGGGACGATGTTGCGGTGAGCGAGGAGGCGAGGCGCTGCAGCAGCGCGGCCGGGAGTGAGGTTTCGTGCAGCATGCCGCAATGCCAATTCATGTCGCATTGCAGACTGGCTTGGATTTTTTGCCTGGGCCGCCCGCACATGTGCTTGCTTGGCCCCCATCATGGGGGCATGCAAACGCATGCAGGGACCAGAAGAGCGCAGTATGCTTTGCAAGGGGACTGCAATGGGTATTACACAGCTCCCGAATGAGCGGAATGTCACGGCGGCACGGCAAATGGTGGCTGCGCCTGCAAGTTGGCGGAGCCACGCAACACGCACAGCAGCAACCAGAAGCGAGTGGTGGGGGCTGAGCGGTCAGTGTGCATACACACGGTACAGCAGAAGCGGGGCACAGTAGGCGGGTGGCAGGGCAGAAGAAAAGAGAACAAAAAATGGGGTGGGCTTTGGCTGCATCGGCGCCTCGAGACGAGCTCCTGGTGCCGAGGAGCCAAGCGCGAGCATGCCACGGCGGGCAAGGTGGCAGGAGGCTCGCGCAGAAAGCCCACCCTCCCTCTTGCAGACGCGGGGGCATGCCGCACGCATGCAAGTGACAGCCTCCTCACTGCGTCGCGCTCACCGTGCTGCTCACGCTGTCGAACACCTTGTAGCTCTGCAGCCCAGGGGTGGGAGCGTCAGCAGGCCACAGGACACACACTTGCGCATGGAAGGCAGGCACTTGGTGGCTGACGGCCTGCACACAACACCCCCCCCCCCCCCTCTTGTTGCACCGCAAAGGCGGGAAGCTCACCTCCAGGTCGGTGACGACGTAGGCGATGGAGCCGATGGCAGAGGCGACGGAGATGGCAAAGGTGAAGGCGCTCAGCGCGCGCAGCAGCAGGCCCTTGCGGGAGGTCGCCGAGATCTTCTTGGCGGCAACGTGACATTCGACCGGGAAATGCACCGTGAGCGGCCAAAATCCAAGAGAACCAATCAGTCCCAATAGATCGTTGAAGAATGGGAGAAGGATAGCCTGCGGGCGGCCACAGGGACGAATGTCACGCCTCATCCAGCCATTTCGGGCTGATCAGGCGAGGCATGGGCTGGGGAAGCGGCAGGGGAACGCTTTTCCACAGTCTGCACGCAGGTCAGGGTGCGGAGCAACAGAATGCAGCGACGCAGGCTGAGAAGTAGCCATCGCCAGCCCAGGCGGCCGACGCAGAGCTCGGACGCTTTCAAATCGGAAAACCCTAAACACAAAATCCAGGGCAGCCGCAACATACCCCCCCTCCCCCCTCCGGCTCCTGCATCTTCGTCCAGCTGTGCTTGGAGAGGCGACCGCTGTGGCTCGGGCCAGGGATGAGAGGTCGCACCACGACGGTGATCACGACGACGATGACCGAGCGGCTGACCAGGCGCAGCGGCGACAGCGGGAAGGCCCCATACAGCGGGACCTGCAGCACGTACTCGTAGCGCAGGATGCGGGCGTTGGGGAACATGTGGCGCAGCCCCTCCTCCGCCGCCTCCATCAGCGGCAGCCTGCAGGCGCGCAGGGGAGCTGGCTCGGCGGGCGGCGCGGCGGCGGCAGCGGCGGGAGCAGAGCTGCTGAAAGGTGGGGGGAGGGAGGCTCACACATACACCTGGTACGCGCCGATGAGGTGGATGAACCTGCAGGTGCGGGGGCCGGGTGGGTGTATCAGGATGGGCAAGCGGGGCGGGGCAGCAGATTTCCTGCCGGCCCAGGGCCACAGGCGGGCTTGGGAGCGCACACAAAGCAGTTGGCGGCGCCGACGATCCAGTAAGGCTCGAAGAAGCCAAAGCCCGAGAGGATGTTGCCTGCAGTGAGAGCGGTGAGGCTGGTCAGGAAGGGGCAGAGAGCGGCCGTGGGGGTGCGGGACCGAGAGCTGGGGGCCGCGCCTGGCGCGTCGTTGCCAAAGGCGGCGTAGCTAAGGATGCCGACGGTGAGGTAGAAGCAGGTGGTGATGAGGATGCCCGAGTGCGTCGCGCGCACCATGCTCTTGCGCTCGCTCGGCGGCTGCCGCAGCGTGTCCTGGATCTCGATCAGGATCATGCTCTGCACCGCAGTCGGCTTGACAATCAGTCTGTGGCCGGCTCAGCTGCACAGCCAGGCAGCAGCCTCCTGGCGACTGAGGCTGCTGGGCACGAGGCACATGGGAGGGGGGGCTCACAAAGCTGTAGGCAAAGGCCATGGAGCCGAGGGCGACAAACACGTTCCAGGTGCCCCAGGCGGGCGTGGCCGTCTCGGCCAGGCCCCAGAGCGAGCCGTAGTCGGTCGGCGCGTTGGAGGCGAGGCGCGCAATCGACATGCCGATGGCGATGAAGGACTGCAGCGGCCGTGCAGGGGCGCGCGTTAGTCAGGCCCGGGGGGGCTGACAGGGGGTTGGCAGGAGTGTGGCGTTGGTCACAGCAGGCAGACAGGCTGGGCGGGTCGGGGAAAGGGGCGTACGTATGCAAAGCTCATCAGCGTGGCCAGGTACGACAGCCACCAGAGGCCTGCAAACAGGGAGCGAGCGCTCGGACGAGATCCGGCCAACCGAGTTCAGGTTCAGGGTTTAACTTAAACTAGGGTCAGGGTTCAGGGTTGAGGGTTTAGGCGGAAGTTATCACCTGCAAAGTTAGGAATCTGGCTGAAAACCAGCTGCAGAGCGCCGAAAAAGATGAAGAACGGGTTGTTGTTGTAGCCGGTGCAGTCGGCGTTGATGTCGGCGCCGTGGCGGTGATAGCAGTTCGCGCGTTGCACAGCAACGATTGCCAAGGAACCGGTGACAGTATAGCTGCACACAGGCGCGGCAGCCTCAGGAAGGCCAGACCAGTGGGTGCATCGGGTAGAGGGCTGGAGCAGCGAAGGCTGCGGTCGTTCAGGCCGCACGGCAGAGCGGAAGTGGGAGAGGCAGCAAGCTAGGATGCAGGGTTCAGGGTCAAAGGAGGGGGGCACACACCCGATGCCAGTGGCAAAGAGGTTCACGTATTGGGCCACGGCGCAGAAGATCTGGTTGGCGGGTCCTGCACTTCGGTCGAACCCCCATTATTTACAGCAGTTTCTCAAGCAGCCCGGCTACTTGTGGGAAGGAGGCGTGACTGCGCACCGAGATGGGCCTTGACTGCCAGCATGTACGTGTAATTGCGCTTCCCTGTGAGCTCATCGCCTGTGCGGTAGGTATCACACAGCAGCGCTGCGGTGTACCACGTGATCGCGGAGAACCTGCAGAAGAGGCAATTCTGAGGAATGCGTACGAAGCCAAAAGCTCCGGAAGCAGAGGCAGGGGGAGGGGGAGCAGACATGATGAGGACGAGGGGGCCGAACAGCCACCCCATCTGGGCTATGCTCCACCCGAGTGAGAGCACGCCAGAGCCAATGACGGCCGTCACAATATGGGCCGTGGCGGTCATCCAAGTCCCTGCAAGCAACAGAGGGCGTCACTGCTGCTGCTGCTGAGACGGCCGAGCCTCCAGGTGCCCTTCGAACTAGGCCAGGCATGCGCACCATCCCGCTTGGGGTAGCGCCCGTCATCGTCGGTATCCAGCACGGGATGGCCGTTCTCGGTGGCAGCAAGCTTCAGGTCCTCGCCCTTCACCTCATTTTCCTGAGACACCTCAAAAGGCGTCGCCATCTTCTCCAGGTGGGTTCACGGTACGGCGGCCGCCTGCGAGGTGATGACCGCGCCATTAGGAGAGGGCAGAGAGATGGGAAGCAGTGCACCGTGTCCCGTGAGCGCGCGCGGCGGCCCCAGCCGCCGGAGGAGAGGCGATGACTGCCCCCCCGAAAAACGTAACACGGCGCAGCGTCGCCGCCGTTTCGCAGCGCCGCGCGGCCCGCGAGCGATCCGACATGCAAGAGTCACGCGACGCCCGCTGGCCGATCGCGCGACCGCGAGCGCGGCTCACACCTTCTCGCGCTCGTGTATATCTGAGCGACGCGCGCTCTCGTCTGTTTTCAGTCCTCTGCTTTGCGCGGCGGTGTCGCAACCGCTGCGATCGTCGCGATGGATGCACCTCTACGCCGCACTCGCGTGAGTTGTGGCGCACGGCCGTGTCTGAGTCGGAGTCGCCCGCGAAGCTTTGCTTTGGGTCTCGGAGACCCACACCCATGTGATTATCACAAGAAGCCTCCTTGTCCCATCCTTTTCGTTGTCTCCTTGTATTTGCATGCGACCGCACGCGCCGCGAGCCGCGACTTTCACGCACAAATGTGCATGCACGCATGCTGGGTGACCTATTTTGCTTCGTTCGGAAAACGTTGAGCTGCACAGCTCCTGCCACGAGCCTGCACTAGCCTGTTTAATTGCTTTAATCAGTGCGTGAGGCTAGAGCAAGTCGTTTCCGCGTGTCCCGCCGCCGCGCCTCAGGGCGCCGTGCCAGCTTGCATGGGCAGAGCCGACACCTGCAGAGCGATGTGTTTCTGCTGCAGTGGCTGATGAGTTCAAGCATGCCAGTAAGCGCGTATGACTGAGGGTCACACGTGCCTGCCCGGGCTACGGCTCAACAAAGCATGCTTCTCCCTGAGCATCGAGTGTTTCGTGTCCCCCAAAGACAGCGGGTCCTGTGCAATCGCTCATGCCATGCAATCAAGCCTGCCAAGTTGACAGGCAATCAGCGCACATGCGGCGGAATGGCTGCTGAAAGCGTGCCAGCCTGGCTGTGTTGCGCAGCAGAGAGAACAGCGCGCTAACCGCGACGACTCCTACTCCTACGCGCAAGTACCAAGCACCAAAGACAACATGGGCAAGGGGCTGCGCAGCAACCGGAAGAAGGCGGTGCGCACGCTGCGCAGGCGGGTCCCGATGATGCCCCAGCCGCCAAGCTCGCCTCCTCCCGGGACGCGCCGGGACCCGGCACGCGGCTTTTCGATTCTGAGGTCAGCCGCTGCCGCTCACAGGAACGAGGTGGCCACCAGCAAGCTGTACCAGGACCGGGAGGCGGCCATTCAGGCGCGCTTGCAGACGACGCTGGAGGCCGGCCGGGCGGCCCGCCAGCTGGTGCGCGGCCTGGCTATCATCTCCGCGCTGCGGCAGGCCGGGCCGCTCCCCACTGACGGAGCTCTACCCTTGCAGGCTGACCAGATGCGGGCAGCGCAGCCGGGTGAAGCGCCATCCGGCAAGGAGGAGGCCATGGATGTGGACGCGGCCCCCCGTCCGATGCAGAAGCTGCGGGGCATCCCGCTCACGAAGAAGAAGGCGCTGAAACTAAAGAAGCTGGGGGGCAAGCGGGGCGGCAAGCAGGCGGTGCAGAGCGTGTTCAAGCGGAAAGGCAAGGGCAAGAAGCACAAGGGCAGCTAGGCGTGGTTGTCGATTGCTTGGCTGTTTTTCTGCTCCTCGATCCCCGTTCGGCTCGCCGGGCCTGTGCGCCACGGCCTTTACAGTTGCCAGTTGTTTGACGCCCATTCCAGGGTCGCGCGTGCACTTGCAGACACCCCATCCCCTGAACACAGCGAGGCGTTTGCCCAGAACCTCTTTTGGCCGTCAAAACTGCCGCTCGCGACGGCCTGAGGCAGGAGGTGTATGGAACTGGGGATTCTGGACTCGCGGCCGGCAGCCGCACGCGACCCGCTGCTCGGCTCCTGCACCCCCACACAGCACATCGCTCAGCAGGCACCTCCCGGAGCAGCAGCAGCAGCAGGCGAGGCTGTGTGGCGACGGCCTGCCTGCCTAGGACGCGAAAAAGTTGGGCTCGGTCGAGCCGGATCCGGGCGGCGGCGCCAGGAAGGAGTCCGCCAGTCCGGGCAGCGCCTCCTGCTCCGCGGGGGCGGCCTCGGGCGCGGGCGCTGCGGGCGCCGGCTGGGGTGCGACAGGCACCGGCTCGGGTGCAGCGGGCGCCTCAGCCTCGGCGGGCGGCGCCGGCTGCTCCGCGGGGGGCGCCGGGGCTTCGGGGGCGGGCGCTGCCGCCGCCGCCGCCGCCGCTGCGGTGGCCGCCTTGTTCTCGTCGCCCTCCGTGGTCGCTGGCTCCGTGATGAGCGGCGCCTCGCTCTGCGCCTCCTCGCCTGCGCCCGGCGCATCGCACTCAGCCGCCCGCCGCCCCCAGCTCCCGCTGTCCGACATCCCGGCGGAAGCGGTGCGCGCACCGGCAGCGGCGTCCGCCTCCGTGGCCACCGCCGGCTCGGGCTCGGCGGCGGCGGGCGCCTCCTCGGCCTCCGCGGGCTTTGCAGGCTCCTCCGCCGCGGCAGGCTCCGCCTCCGCCTGCGCCGGCTCGCCCTCGCCGGCGGTCTCGTCTGTCTCCATCGCGGCCGGCCCGCCCTCCGCGTCCGTGCCCCGCGCCAGGAAGTCCGCGACCGTGTCCTTGATCAGCGCCTTCTTGGCCTTGACGTCCTTCTGCGCCAGCCCGTACTTCTCGCCTGCGGCGCGGAGCGCAAGAGCGGCTCGTGCCACGCCCGCCGCCCGCACGGACGGACCTCACGAGTCGAGGGATGGGCCTCCGGCGGGGGCCGCACCCAGCCGCTTGCAGAGCAGGTTGACCGTGATCTCCTCGCTCGCGCCCGCCGCCGCCTCGAGCAGCGCCGTCACGTCGGCTCGCACCGTCTCGTCGGCCGGCCACTCGAACGCGGCCTCCGCCTTGGCCCTCTGCGCAGCGGCCGGCCCGCCGCTCAGCGCCCGACGCACGGCTGAATGGGTTCCGGGGCCGACAGCAGGGCAGCGGCGCGCGCCTTGGTCGGCGGCGGCGCCTCCTCGCCGTCGGCGGCCTTGCGCTTGCGCGCGGGCGTCGCCCGCTTGGCGGCCGCCGGCTTCTTGGCGGCCGTCTTCCTGGCGGGGGTCGCGCGCTTGGCGGGGGTCGCCTTGCGGGCGCCGCGCTTTGGCTTGGGCGCCTCGTCAGCCTCCTCCTCGGCCTCCTCCTCGGCAGCAGCCTCCTCATCGGCAGCAGCCTCCTCCTCGGCAGCCTCCGCCTGCTCCTCGGCAGCGGCCTCCTCCTCCTCCTCTTCGTCTTCTTCCTCCTCCTCCTCATCCTCCTCCTCGTCGTCCTCGCCCTCCTCCACCTTCTTGGCGCGGCGGGGCTTGCGCGCACGCGCCGGGCGCGCGGCCGCCCCGCCCCGCTTGCTGGCTGTCTTGGCCTTCTTCTTCGCGGCCTGCGGGAGATGCCCGCTGCCTCCAGGTGAGGCTCCTGAAAGCAAGGTCTGAGGCCTTGCCCGGAGGAAGCTGGCGGGCAGCTGGCCTGCTCGGCGAGGTCCTTGGTGCCCAGCGCCTTGGGCTCCTCCAGGAAAGCCAGCAGGCGCTCGACCTTCTTCTCCTGCAGGGGCCGGGCGGGCCGCGTCAGGCAGGGCAGCGACTGTGTGAGAGTGGCACGGGCAGGCAAAAGAGGGTGCCTTGGTGCCGTCCTCGCCGCTGCCGCGCGGGACCTCGAAGGTGTCCATCACCGCGTGCAGCTGCTGGACCGTCAGGCGCGACAGGCGCACCTCCGCCTTTGCGCGCTCCGCCTCCTGCAGCAGACGCAGTGCGTGAATCAGGCAATCTAGCAGCGTGCGCAGATGGCCAGCGACCGGCGGAGGGGCCCCACCTCCTGGCCTTCCGGGTAGACAAAGCCGGAAAACTCCTTCACCTGGCGCTTCCGCGTCGTGCCCTGCGGCGGCAGCAGGTCTGCCTGAGCCCACTTGTTTGGTGCTTGGCAGCCGGCGGGGGGCGGGGATCGGCGAAAAACGGCGCACCTTGCCCTTCGTCTTGAAGAGCACCTGGTGCAGGGTCTCCATCACCTCGTCCGTGCCGCGCACCTGGTCCAGCTTGAAGTTGACTGCGGCGTCAAGGTGGGAGCGGGTCAGCAGCCGCCCGCAGGGGGGGGGCAGGACCGTTGCATTCAGTGGGGAGCATGACGGTTTGGCCTCACCGTTCGGGATGTCGGCCAGCTTGGCGCCCTTGCCCTGCGAGCGGGCCTCGGCGCTTCAGTCTGCAGTCACCCGCGACCGCGACGGGTCTCCGACGGGCCGGCGAGCGGCACCATCCGATCCGCCTGTCAGACCCGATAAGCCACCGCCCCGCGCGGGCGCCTCAGCGGCCGGAAACCGGCTCAGCAGGTCGATCCTATGGTCCTGTGCCGTAGAGCGAGCGCGCTCCCCGCCAAGGTCGGGCGCAGCCGCGGGATGGTGGACTGGCATCCGCACCTTGGCGATGGCGGTCGGCTTGGGCTCTGGCGGGCCACCGCCGGGCGTGAAGTGATCGACGGACTTGC
This sequence comes from Trebouxiophyceae sp. KSI-1, assembly GCA_003568905.1. Lineage (NCBI taxonomy): Eukaryota > Viridiplantae > Chlorophyta > Trebouxiophyceae > Trebouxiophyceae sp. KSI-1. Next base: position 47,847 of record BHFV01000035.1, on the reverse strand, counting down.
GCTCGCGGCGGGGCCGTGCGCTCGCCATGGTGCTGTTGTGGGCTGCCGGGCGAGGGACCGTTGATGGATGTCCCCGCGAGCACCAAAGCGTGGGCGGTATCCGCGGGGCGGGCGGCCGGGCGGGGCGGGAAGGAGGGCAGATGTGGACGGTGGACGGATCGACCCGGGAGGCGCGGCGGGGGCTTCTGACTGTAGCTGCCAACGTTGCATTTCTTCCTTGGTGCAGGGTGCAGACCACAGTACATCAAGTCTCTTGAGCAGAGAGCAGAGGGACTATACCATAGGTGCAGCAGACGCTTCCAGAGGCGATCGCTTCCTTGCACTCGGTGCGGCTGCATCCGGCTGGGACGCAGGATGGGCAAGGACAAGGCGCTGGCGGGCGTGGACAACACCGCCCGGCGCACATGGAACAAGGACGAATTCACGGACAAGGCGGCTGCGCGCGAAAAGAAGGTAGCGGGCCCGCGGCAGGCCTGGGACGCTCCATCATCTTTTCTGTGGAAGCCAGCCCAGCGTCTCAGCGCCCCTCTGCTGCCGCGCAGGAAGCCGTCACCGAGGAGAGCGCTCTGGACGCGAAGAAGCGGCGCCGGCTGGGTGCGTGACTGGCCTCCCTGCAGCAGGAGAGGTTGAGCCGAGAGCGAAGGCTTTGCTGAGGCTGCCGGCCCTGCAGAGCGCGACCCGCTGCACCAGGGCCTGATCGTGGAGCGCGCCCCGCTGCGGCAGCGCGACTTCACGCTCGACCTCACCTCCCGCGTCGGCAAGACGCAAGTCGTGACCAACAGCACGCCGCTCAACCAGCAGGCGCGGCGTTGCCTGCAGGCCGCCTGCCTCCGCGTGCCGGCTCGGTGGCGAGGACGCTGAACTGACTGCCTGCTGTGCAGGCGGGCTACTACTGCAGCGTGTGCGAGTGCATCCTGCGCGACTCGCAGTCGTACCTGGACCACATCAACGGCAAGTACCACAACCGCGCGCTGGGCATGTCGATGCGCGTGGAGCGGTCGACGGCCGAGGACGTGCGTTCCTTCCGCCCCCTGAGCCGCTCAACGCAGCCCACACCTGCGAGGTGGAGTTGCTGAGGCCTTGCTGCCGCAGGTCCGGCGGCGCTTTGACAAGCTGAAGGACAAGAAGGCGCAGGGCGACGAGGACGACTATGTGGCCGACGGCGCGCCCTGCTCACCTGCAGCAGCCTGCCAGCCGCGAGGGCGCAGTCGCGAGCACTGCAGCTGGCTCACACCGGCTTGTCTGCGCAGCAGGCTTCGACCGGCGGGTGCTGGAGCGGCAGGAGCAGGAGGAGCGGGAACGGCGGGAGAAGCGCGAAAAGCGGCGCAGCAAGCGGGTAGGTCGCTGCCATCGCGAGCTGCCTGCTTCCGGCCGCGGCTACGTGCTGACACGCGCTTGCTGTGCGCAGCGAGCAGAGTTGTCTGACAGCGAGGAGGAAGAGGAGGCGGCAGATCCGGAGCTGGCGCTGGCCATGGGCTTTTCCGGCTTTGGCGGCGGCAAGTGAGCGGCGATGCAGTAGGCGTAGCTGGATAGAGGGGCAGGACCTGGTTTCTCGTTTTTCTAAACCAACGAGTGGCTGGGGCACACAGGCCCCCTGCCTGGCACAGGCGTGCCGTCTGTAAGCGGTGAGCAGCAAAACAAGCAAAGCGCAAATGCTGCAGCTGAAAAGACCGGCTGCCGTCACGACTCCATCTGGTTTTCTAGCTCCTGCTTCTTCTCCGCCACTGCTGCTTCGAACTTTGAATCCACGTGCTTGCAGATGGCCTTCAGGTTGAGCAGCGCCTCCCGCAGCGCCTCCTGTGCTGTGATTTCGCCTGCAGCAGGAGGATAGCAGCTGAGCCACCGCTGAGCGCCTGTAGGTCTCATCGTGCTCACCAAAGGGAGAGAGCACGCGCCTGTCGTCTGCACCCGGAGGTTGACCACCGGCTCTGACGGGTGCGGGATCGAATAGCCGCAAAACTCGACATGAGGGCTGCGTGCACCAGCCGACGTCAGCTCAGTCCCATTCTGAACCTTACCAGGGCTGGAAATGGAGCAGGAGCCGCCGCGGCGCACTTTTTGTTGAGGAGAAACCGCAGTGCATTGGCCAGCGTGTGGTCCTCGCCCTCGAGCGCGAACGTGGCGCCCGACTCCGCGTCCAGCGCGTCCATGCTGTACTGCCAGGGAGAGGAACGAGGCGCGCAGCAAAAAAAGGTCGAGACCCAGCCCTGCCGCAGCCCTGGAAGCGTTTTTTGCCTCGGCGTCGCCGCACTACACGGTTCGCGATTCATACTTGCGGGGAGCCTGCTCTAGTGTCCTCCACTCCTCCTTCGCACCCGCTCCCCGCTCCCACCGCAGCCACCTGCAGGCAAAATGGCCCACGCCGCGGTGCGCCTCGCGCTGGTCCTCGCGCTCGCGCTCGGCGCTTCCTCGCAGACCATCGACGTCTCCAACATCCAGAGCATCCTCTCAGGCACGCTTTTCGGCTGCCCTGCTCCCAGCTCGCCTTGCCTCGCGCGCGCCGGAGGCCTGCGATGCGCCCCTCGTCTTGTCGACGCCTCGGAAAACACGCACTTTCCTTGCACGATCCTCTCACCCAGGCATGTCCCACGAATGAAGAGAATTACGCAGTAGACGCCATGCACTGTGCATGGTGCTCGCGAGCGCCGCATCGCCGAGGATTCGAACTTCCAAAAAAAAACTTCGGCTGCCTCGCTCCCTGCGCAGGATACACGGGCGGCTCCGGCGGCAAGCCCAGCGACAACTACCTGACCACGCTGGCCACCACGCTGGCCAACGGCTTCGTCACCTCGATCGGTGCGCCTCGATCGAAATGCCTCGCCTGGCATGCTCGAGACTCCCCTGCGGCCCGGGGAGCCCAGGCTGCGATCATCGTACTGTCAGGCATAGTATCGGTCTTCGCCTCACGCATTCGAGCTTGCTTTGCAGGCGATGTGCTGGGCGACGCGCAGGCGCTGAAGAAGGTGCCCGAGACGTACTCCGACCTGCTGGAGTCGCTTGAGGACCAGTTCTGCACGCCCTCCTACGTCAACGAGTCAGAGTCCAAGCCCGCCACCATCGTTGGTGCTCCTTCTTCGGCCAGCCGTGGCGCCCAAGCAGATTCTTCGCTCTTCACCGCCTGCCAGTGCCGAGTGCTTCCGCCTTGCGCAGGCCCCGAGATCGACATCAGCTTCACCGGCGGCGCCTGCCTGCTGAACGACACCGACCTGGCCAGCGGCGACCTGATGGTCGAGTGCGTGGCGCCCGCCGTCACCGTCGACATCGTGCCCGCCAAGCTGACCTCGCCTCACGAGACCGCCATCATGTTCACCGACAAGGCGCGCACAGCCCCCTGCGAGGCCCTCATGCTGTGCGATCAGCAGGCCTCTGACCTGCCCCCGGGCCCCCGCAGGAGTGCAAGATCGAGAAGAAGTTTGGCGAGTCCAGCGACAACGTCGTCTTTGTGCTCGACAAGGGCGCCTTCAACATCACCGGCCTGGTCGACCTGCTGCAGACCGGCCTGTCCAACGTGCTGGGCGAGTTTTCCAGCCTGGCCGGCAGCGTCGTCGCCGCCCCCGCCGTCTCGCCCATCATCCAGACAGTCAACGCCGCCACCGCGCTGCTGGGCTAGCCAGCCCGCCTGCCTGCCTGCTTGTCTGCTGTGACGAGTGCCCTTGGGATTGACTGCTGCCCGGGGGCACCAGTAACTGCGTGCAACGCAAACACTTCTTGCCCTGCTGTGCTGGGGGCAGCGATGCCTCTCCATTTGTAAGCGCTGCGGGCCACAGTCTGGGGCTTTCCATGACCTGATGATCACATGCAACCACCACGCACGGCATCTGAGACAGATCACACAACCATTCAGCACTACAGGAAACCAGGCAAGGGCATCCAGGATGAAGACTCCCAGCGTTTGACAGCACCAGAGTTTGCTCTTTAATCGCTGGCCGGGGAAAGAATGGCGGACGCCGAGCACGACGAGGGCGAGCTGCGGCTCGAGGACGAGCCTGGCAACGAGCCGGCCGAGGTGCGGCCCCGACGAGCGTGCACAAATCTCGCATCCAGGCTTGCGGCCACAGGGGTCGTGATCTGAGGCTCCCCGCCGGCGGTCCAGACGAGCAACGCGCCGGGGACAAATCGGCCCGATCTGTTCGGCGAGGACGAGAGCGACGTTGAGGAAGATGCGCCCCGGTCGCCCACGGTGCGGTACCGCCCAAGAGTTGGGGCCGGTCCCCCCCTTGGCCGCAGCAGCCCTGTTCTCCGCCCTGGAACCAGGCCGCCCGTGAGCTCGCAGGCACTGGAGCCTACCACGGAAGAGCCTCCGGGCGAGGAGCCGGAGCAACCGGGGTCGCTGCAAGAGGCAGAGCTAGGAGCAGAGGCAGGGCCTCAGCAGAGCGGCGGGGAGGAGCAGCCGCAAGCAGGTGCGGGACCTCCTGCAAAGGCGCATGCCCTGCCAGCAGCCCGGTCGGCAGGGCTGCCTTCCTCCTGACAGGGGAGGGAAAGCGAGCGCAGGGCGGCACGACGACGTGTTTGCCAGCGACAGCGAGGACGAGGGCGGCGATGGGGGCCAGCAGCAGCGTGGGTACGCCTCCGAGGCCGAGGAGGAGGGCGAGGAGGACGAGTTCGAGGCGCTCTTCAAGTCGAAGAAGCGCAAGCGCGCGCAGGGGACCACCCAGGAGGCGCGGCCCCAGCAGCTGCCTGTTTGGAGGCCTGCCAGCTGACAGCTAACTGACATCTTTGCCCATATCGCCAGATCGTGCGGTCGGTCGAAATGCTGATCGCCAACATGGAGGTGGCGGCCGAGATGGACATCCAGGACAACGAGCGCGGCAAGCCGGCCGTGGCCAAGCTAAAGATGCTGGGCGCGGTCGAGGCCAAGCTGGCGCAGGCGGTGCTGCACCGCGAGCTGCTCGACTCGGGCATCCTGGGCGCACTCAAGCTCTGGCTGGAGCCGCTGCCCAACGGCTCGCTGCCCAACGTCAAGGCGCGCACACTCCGGCCGCCCCTCGGGGGCCTGCTCGCAGGCGCAGCAGGCCGCCCGCCGCCGCGTCAGCTGCTCACCCGGCAAACTGCCGCAGGTGCGCACGGCGGTGCTGGCGATGCTGCAGCGGCTGCCGATCGACCTGGCGCTGGAGGGGCGCAAGGAGCAGCTGAAGAAGAGCGAGCTGGGCAAGTACGTGATGTTCTACTCGCGCCTGCCGGACGAGACGCTCGCCAACCGGCAGGCCGCGCGCGCGCTCGTCGAAAAGTGGTCCCGCCCCATCTTCGAGCAGTTCCGCGAGCGCCAGGCGGACGAGGCGCTGCAGGCCCGCAGCCCCCTTCCTGACCGCCCCCCTGCCGCCAGCCTGGCCGTGTGGCATGTGCCGCGCCTGACGGGCTCCTCCAGCCTGCCGCAGGAGCGCGAGGCGGAGCTGGCGCGGCTGCGCAAGGTGCGCCGGCAGGCGGCGCAGCCGGCGGCCGCGCCCGAGCCGGCCAAGAATCTCAAGCCGGGCGACCCAGGCTTCCGGTGGCACGCACGCGTGCCCGAGCCCGCGCGGCTCGACTACCTCAAGCTGCCGGCGTCGGCGCTGCCGGCGGAGGGCGGCGCCGGCGCAGCCGTCAAGGGCAAGGCCAAGCCCAAGGACAAGATGTCCAAGAAGCTGGCCGCCATGTCGCGGCGCGGCGCCAGCGGCGGCGACGGCAAGGTCAGCCTGCAGGGGCGCGGCCTGCTCATGTGACGCGCCTCGGCTGGGCCCGCCGGCGCTCGAATGGCTTACATGATTGCGGTCATTCCGGTGGCGGCGAAGCGGGCGCTTGCCTGCGAGAGCCGCAGACAATTAGCTCCACACGGGAGCAATGTAACCAAAAGAAGAAACGCAGGCGCCCCCTCGCACCGCTCCCACCCCACACAGCTAGTGTCACAGTGTCAGCCCGCACAGCGTACATCGGTCGCGTCAGTCACACACAGAAGGCAGTAGGACCGGGGGGCGCCCTGACGGCGCGGCAAAAAAGGCGGGGCCAGGCCAGGCGGGGAACATGCGGACAAAGTGGAGGGGACCAGACAGTGCAGACGGCACGGCAAAAGGCGAGGCGTCTACTAGGTGTCTGCCAGTTCCTTGAGCGTGAGCACCGAGGAGAAGATGCCCACGGCCAGCACGATGGGCGGCAGCACCCAGTGCAGCGCCTGGGACAGGCGGCCGCCGGTCCTGCACAGCAGCGGCCACCCTCAGCCCGCGGGGCCGCGAGGGGCTGGGCTGGGCCCCCAAGAAGGGGCGGCGGCGCACTTGTAGTGATATTCCCTGGGGGCTGTGTGCGCCTCCGCGCCGAGCGGCAGCGGGGAGTCTTTCAGCGCCTCGATGTCGGCGCGCGCCAGCTGCGAGCCGTGCGCCGAGTCGTCCAGCACGGGCGCCTCCAGCGGGTTGGAGGAGCGCACGGCGCGCACGATGGTCTTTGCGTGGGACGGGTCCTGCTGCACGGCCGCCCTGCACGCAGGACAGGCCGCAGTCGGTGCCCGAGCCGCTGCAGCTCGGTCGGCGGCGGTGGCTCCGAATCGCGGCGGAAAAGGCGGGGCGAGGGAGGATGCTCACTTGCCCAGCAGGAGCGCATAGTGCTGCGCGATGAGGATGCCGTAGCAGATGACCAGGACGCCGCTCGCGCCTGTCACCGCTATGATGTTGCTGCTCTGGCCGGGCACGGCCAGCGCGACGCCCAGGCTCACGCCGTACACAAAGATCGCCTCGCCGACCTTGCGGGCCAGCACGTACTCGGGCTGGTTGAGGCGCGGGAAAGCCTGGATCACGAGGCTGTCCACCGAGTGCCGGCACGCCCTGCGCCGCTCTTGGAGTCAGTCTTCCTCGCCTGCCTTCCTGTGCAGCTACCGACGCCCCCTGAAAGGGGGTGAATGCAGACCACTCAAAGGGCACGAGGCCGATCGCGACGTAGAGCGAGAAGAAGATGTTCAGGACGCCCTGCGGCTTGGTGTTGCCGCCGACGCTGAGCTGATTCTCCAGGATGTTGCCGTTGGTGTCTGAGCCGAAAGCCGCCGCACCGAAGAAGCCCGCCTGCAGGTAGCAGCCATGCAAGGGCTTGGTCTTGGCAACCACCCTTTGTCGCGGACTGGGCAGCAGGCAGGGGTGCCAATAACCCTGGATATGGAGTTCAGCGCACCCTCAGTGCCACTTGCCCCAAGGCAAAGGTCGCGTCTGTGCCATGCGTTCAGGCTCAAGGCAACTGAGGCTCAGGGATAGATAACTCACCAGATAGTACAAGATAAACGCCGTGCCGCAGATTGCGAGGCGCGCGCACCAAGACAACAGGGTGATGCCGTACACTCCTTGTGGCATCTCGCTGAGAATGGGCATGAGCACGGGCTGGATGTAGAACATGAACCTGTGGAGAGAAAGAGCGGGCAGTCAGTAGCCAGTATGATGTGGAATGCGGAGGGCTTTGACTGCGGAGGGAGGGCCGTGCCCAAAGGTGGAAATTGCTGTGCCGAAGGTGTCCAGATCCGAGAAGCCCACGATTTGAAACCCATCGCCGATGGCCGGCAGGCCCTGCTGGATTGAAAAGGTCTGCACACAGCACACTCTTCTCAGCAGCCTGGCCAGCAGATGGCCAGGAGGAGGGACACGCTGGGCGCCAGGGGGGGCCCACCATGACGGCGATGACCATCACGATCAGAATGATGACGCCGGCGTCGCCGACGAGCTCCAGGTGGCGCAGGTGGCGCAGGAAGACAAAGCCGGACATGGCCACGACGCCGATGACCATGAGCCAGCGGCCAGAGCCGTTGACGAGGTCGCCAGGCGCGTTGGCGTTGATGAAGAGGATGCCGCTCGCGCAGGTCTCGCCCACCTTCATTCATTCATGGGCGTGCTGAGGCGGCAGCAGGACCAGGGGCCGAGGACAGCCTGGTAGGGTGCAGGGAAGCGTGCCTGGACCACAGATCCCAGCAGCGTTCCGAGCATGAGGATCACGAGCCACACTTCGGTGAATATGCGCCACCACTTGCCGCCGCATGCCTGGGCCAGCGTCTCGTAGTCGCGCACACGCAGCGCGTGCGCCTGCCACAGTAGCATGTCACATGTGTAGACCATACTGCGTCACACAAAGACAGGGGTCAGGCGTTGCTCCAGCATGCAGCCGGTGAGCACGCATCGGGAGCCGGAGCAAGGGCCCGCACCACAAAGCGATCACGACCATGCTGACGGTTGCCGCAATGATTCCAGTCGTCGCAAAGGCTGCAGCAGGCACCGGTAAGACTGATTCTGCCGTGCTTGGGACCGCAAACATTTCACTCAGGGAGGGCTGGAGGGGGGAAAGTGCACACCATTCGGAACTGGCAGGATGGCGCCGCCCATGATGCCTGCAAAGCCCAGTGCCAAGCCTGAGCCTCTCATCGGCTTGCACAGCCATCCCTCGGGAGCAGCGCAACATCATGCCCAAGCCATTGCTCTCCTTGCACAGCCATCCCTCCTCCTGGAGCAGCACAAGGTCTCACCCAAGGTCAGCAGCGGCACGACGTTGATGAGGATGCGCAGGTTCCTGCCCTGCGTGAAGACCTGCCAGGTCGTCGGCGCGTATGCGCCATCGTAGGAAAGCTCTTTGGCGTTCATCCTGCGTCCTCGAGAAATCTGATGTCACGACTTCCATGCCGGCGTAATCCGGCGAGCTGCCAGGCGCAGCCGCGGCACGATCGAAAGTACAAGCACGAGAAAGATGGACGCTGGAACGGCACGCTCCTCGACACACAAGGCGGGGCGCGGAGCGTGACGAATCAGAATCCGATAGTTTCCGCCACCGAACTGAGGGCGAACTTGACGTCCCAAGCAGCGCGCCGATGCATGCAGGACGCCCTTCTCACCTGGCGAAGCCGCGTCTCCAGCTCACGTCTCTCTCCTGCCCCCGGCCGCCGTTGTTAGCCGGTCCCCCGGGAAATCCGCGCAGCGTCCGGCTGAGTCGCGGGTCCAGGCGATCGAAGCGCCCGACTGATGAGATGAAGAGAGGGCGGGGGCGACGCCTATACGAGCCGGGCAGGGCCGCCGCAAATGTCTCGTTACTACGTGCACAGCCTCAGCATGATGGCTTGTGAGGCGCTGACATGGCAGCCAGAGGTCCCGAAACAGGAGCAGCTTTTCCGCGGGTTTGTCTCTACGGCACAGGGGAAGGCTCCAAGCGCGACGCCTCATCAACACGCTTGGAGACCTTGTATGACTTGACCGCATCGCTGTAGGCACTCAGGAGGGCGGAAGAGTCGCGGCGACGCACGGCCTCCACAAAGGCCTCTGCCTGGAGCGCGTACATGTCGTCCATCGGCAGCTTGACCTGCATCGGAGGGTGGCTTGCTCAAGAGATTCAACGCAGCATGAGCACATGGGCAAGTGCTCCCACAGAGGCGGAGCGGCGACTTGCCTGCTCGTAGGTCTCGCTGTGCGGGCGGCGGACAGTCAGCTGCGCGGCGCCGTAGGGGTCCTCCACGAGAAGGTGCAGCCCGTCTGCCAGCACCTCGAAAACCGTGTGGTAGGTGTGGCCGTGCAGCAGCACGGTGTGCGTCAGCGAGCCCAGCGCTCCGCTCCTGAAGCGGAAAACGCAAGTGGTGGCGCGGTTGATGCGGCGCTCCTCCGGCACCTGCGGCGGGCGGAAGCAGCGCTGCGTGGCGGGAGGCTCTCTGCTGCAACGCCGCGGCAAAGTGCAGGCTCAGCAGGGCAGCGCGCCGTGTGCTCGCCGGCGGGCGGTGCCGGCATGTCGGCCAGGGGCAGCTGCGGCCCGACCGCGTGCGCGTGGATGCTCTCCTCGGCGACGTCGCCGCCGAAGAAGCGCATGAGGTCGATGAAGTGCGTGGCTTGCTCCACGATCGGCCCGCCGCACGCCTCAAGGTCCCACCACTCCCGCTTGAAAATGTTGCTGTAGCCGCACGCATAGCGCGCCTGCACCACGACCGGGCGGGTGCCGCACTCCTCCAGGATGCGCTTGGCAGCCTGCAAGGCAGGCGGCGTGAGAGCGCCCTGCGAGGCAAAACCGTGAAGGGCGGCAGCAGGACGCCCTGGCAGCTCGCCTGGATGGCGGGCGAGTAGCGCAGCATGTAGCCTACGCCGACGACGAGGCCGTGCTGCTGCTGCAGCTTGGCCAGCTCCTGCGCGACGCGCGCGACCTCCTCTGGCGGCCGGAGCGAGAGCGGCTTTTCGATGAACAGGTGCACGCCCGCCTGCATGCCGGCGGCTGTTGAAGCCCCAGCCGGAGGAGCGCCGGTCAGGCAGCACGGTGAAGCGGCTGCACCTTGGCCAGCTGCAGCTCGAGGTCGGCAGTCGGGTCACTCAGCGCGCCATGAAACTGCGGAGGGATGCCGATGAAGACTGCGTCCGGCTTCTCCTGCGATGCCACAGCAGCGGCTTGGAGGCATTGCACAAACAACACAGGCTGCCAGTGGCTGGGTTACAGCACACACCGGGCTCGCCAGCATCTCAGTGTAGCTCTTGAACGCCTTGGTGCCTGCCCACTTGGTGGCGCCATGCGGGCCGGCCCGCAGCAGCTCGATGCGGCGCGCAGCCAGCTGCAGGTTGGGGTCCACCACCGCGGTGAACACCACGTCTGCAGAGCGCAGGTGGCAGCTGAGCAGGAGGCAGGCACGTCTTACGGACGGGCAAGCATCAGGTGCTCATACACCGCACCGGGCAGCTCCTGGAGCCGCTTGCTGTGGTCCCAGGGGCCCTGCGCCGACGGCAGGCAGAGCCTGAGTCCCTTTAAAAGCAGGGGTTGCCACTTGCCGACGAGGCTGCGCCGTCTCTTCTTACCTCGGGCGCCTTATTTTCCAGGGCGCCAAAATTGATCTGTCCAGCACCGACGAAGCCCACCCTCACGGGCGCCATATTGTTGCGCTGCGGGCAGCGTGGGCAGAGACGATCGATGCCGGGACGTCCCGTTGCTTTGAGCGCAGGGCGGCGTAAGCCCGGGCGTAAGCAGGAAATTAACGCCCACTGCTTGCGTGCAAATGAGCAGCGGGAGCCAGGTGGCCGCCTGCTGGGTGGTGAGATAGTCATTTTCCTCCTGGCATCTTCTCCTCATGTTCCTCAGGATAGCATGGCTAGCTGGCACTTCTGGCAAGTGCGTCTGGCGAGCGACGTGCTGGTCCACATCCCTTCTTTGAGTCTCCGAGGACAGCTACGACATGCAGGCTTGAGCTTCACACCTCTCAAGGACACTGCTAGCCAAGGCAGCTGCATGCGGCCACAAGCACCATAAGCACACATCCAAGTGCCGCTCAGAAATTGAGCAGGATGCGGTCCTTCGGCACGCCGAGCGACTCAAACTGCTGCGTGAGCTCCTGCGCCATCTCCTTGTGCCCGCACAGGATCACGCCCACGCGGCTGCCGTCCTGCACCTCATTCTCCTGCGGCCCAGCCGGCAGGGCAGCCTTCAGCGCGCGCCTGCCGCAGGCAGCACTGGGCCTGATGGGCGGGAGGCAGGGTGCTGGAGCCTGCCTTCTCAAAGACGTCCTGCACATAGCCGCGGCCGGCGGTGGAGTGGACGAGCTCCACTTCGACGCCCGCCGCCCGCCAGCGGTCGAGCTCGCCCGTGTATGCGGTGCTCTCCGCGTCGTGCGTGCCCCAGAACAGCTTCACCTTTTCCCGCCGCCCCGTCTGCATAGCACCAAGCTCTTCAGGAGCTTGGGCGGTGGCTGAGGCGCGAGCAGATAGGCTGGACAAGGGTCGGGCACGCGCCTCCAGCGCCCCCGACTCCAGCAGCGCCTTGATGGGGCTGATGCCGGTGCCCGTGGCAAAGATGAAGACCTGCGGCACCGCCTCGGGTGGGATGAGCTCCACCCGGAAGCCCGGCCCGCCGATCGGGCTCGCCTCCACGCTGGTGCCCTCCGCCGCGGTGCACAGCAGCTCGGCCGTGCCGTCCCGCCGCCGCACCAGCAGCTCGACCGTGCCGTCGCTGCTCCCGGGCGCAGAGGCGATTGCGAAGAATCCCGGCTTGCTGTCGCCCACCCGCACTTGCAGATACTGGCCGGCCTTGGTGTACTGCTTCGTGGCCTCGGTGCCGACGTCGAGCAGCAGTTTCTGGTGCTGCAGACCGGCAGGAGGCTCGCGTCAGCCGCTGTGGCTGTGTGTCGGGTGTCTTGATGCTGCCGGGCCACAGCTAGCCACCGCACCCCTTTGGCTGCCTGCGACGTCTTTGCGATGGTGGCCGGGCTCCACTCGATCTCTGCGTTCCAGGATGCCACCACCTGCAGATGCGCCGCTCCCCTGCACGCTTTGCTCCTCTCAGAGGCGTAAAAAAACATGCGAGATGTGCATCGCTCTGCGCTCCTGGGAGCGCGCCTGTGCCGTCGTCGCAGCCCGACTTTGCAGCCGCACGGCGATGCTACCAGGCGCATGCCTCGCTGCGCATTCTGCCGGTAGCCAAAGACAAGGCGGGGAGCCCGGCCGCAGGCCTGCGACGCATGCGCGCTCACATGGCGGACGCCGCTCTGCAGCTGGCGGGCGAGCGATGACGTTGCCATGGGAGCGATTGCTGCTGAACGGATTGTGCAGAGAAGTGCACGCGCGAATGCGCCGGAAACCTCAGTCCCAACCAAGTCGGCCCGGCCCTGACTGAACACATCCGGCTTACCTTAGGGGAGAGTGTGCTCAAATGCCTTGCCTCGTACACGCTGCGCAATTGTGAACAGTGGAGGTCGACAGCCGCCGCGCAGTCCATACCTTGCCTTGGCTCGCGCGCTCGGCCGCCGCCGCCGGCGCGCCACCGCGGCTGCTGCAGCTGGGCGGCCCACGCGCTGTGCTCGGCAGCCGGAAGCCCATGACGGGCTGAGCGAACAAGGCGCGCTCCGTTGGTGCCCCGGCAAAACGGGCTCGGACTTGCCTCAGCGGCGGGAGGGGGGTCGAGCGCGGCGGTGGGACGCAAGGACAGCTCGAGGGCACAGAAACGTTCACCGGACAGCGGCTGGTTTGCAGGCACCGGACGGCGCAACCTTGGCGGCATTGGCGCCAATGATGGTGCGCGTCTCTTACAACGCCCTGCTGCTGCCGACCGGCCCCGGCCAGCTGTGTGGCGAGGTGCCCGATGTGCCGGACGTCGTCGCGTATGGCGCGAGCGAGGCGGAGGTCGTGGCCACGCTGCGCGGCCTCCTGGAGGAGTGGGTGGACGCGGAGCATGAGCTGCCGCCGCCAGCTTTCGATGCCCACAGCCTGGATCGCCAGCAGCTGCCGGACGCGCGTGTTGTCAGCCTGCCAATCTGCCTTCCAGATGCCAGGCGAGCTCCTGCTGGAGGAGGCTTCCTGTCCCGGCCGCCGAGCTGGGAGCCTGGCTGAGCAGTGGTCACTGCCGCAGGGTGGCAGCCTCCACCAGCAATCGGCTGCACGAGCTGCACTTCAACGCAGTCGTGCTGCGCACTCAGGTGGCTGGAAACGGCCTGGCTGGGCATTTTCCCGACCTGCCAGGTAGATCCTCCTTCTCTCTTATCTCCTTTTAATGGCATGCATGCAGATGCATGACATGCTGACACTTGTTGGCATGGCATGTGCAGCCGCGTTCACGACGGGTTCCGATGAGCAGGAGGTTCGAGCCAAGCTGCAGGGCATGCTGGACCACTACGTGGGGCTGCTGATCAAGGACGGCCTGGCCGTGCCCGAGCCGCGATTCACCACAGTCGAGGAGCTGGACATGAGCGAGCAGGAGCTGCGGTCCATCGTCTGCATCGCGCGCTTCAGCGTGGTGGTCCCGTTCTGAGCGTTAGATGCACAGCAATGCCAAGCCCTAGCATGCGTGTGCATGCATTTTCGGCGCATTGAGCGCTCCAGGCGGTGCGATTGATGCCATTGACTGACAAGTCTAGCGTAGCTGTGACCCTGAAGAGGCCTTGCGCGCGGCTGCGGCACGGTTTGATCGCAAGTCGGGCCCGGAAATGTCGGCAGAGGACGAGATCAGCGAGGATCAGGAGGGGCTGATTCAGATCCCGGCTGCCAAGTTCATAAATGACGTCGAGGAGTTTTTGGCGGGTGCGGCTGGCCCCGCCACCTGACCGACGGCCTGTCCATGCCCGCCATTGCAAGGCAAACAAGCTGCCCTGCTGGCGATCGCAAGCGCATGAGCGCCGCCTGTGGCACAGGCCGAAGTCACGAGGTGGTGATCGACCAGCTGAATCGAGATTACAGCACGTACAAGTCTGTGGAGCAGCAGCTGTTGCACAAAAAGGCGCGGCTGCTGAACAAGGTGCCGGACCTGCGCAAGGCGCTGGACACGGTCATGCTGCTGATAGAAAAAGACGGCGAGGAGGCATGGTCTCCCCGCCAGCAGCCACACATCCCGCCTGCAGAATGGCACCGGCAGGAACGGGCCGTCTTCTGACCTGCCTGCTGCACGCCCCCCAGGTAGTGGTGGACTACAGCCTCGCCGACCAGGTGCATGCAAAAGCCCGGCTGAAGGACGTGACCACAGTCAAGCTGTGGCTGGGCGCGGACGTGATGCTGGAGTACGAGCTGGAGGAGGCCAAGCAAGTGCTGGTGGAAACCCTGTCGCTTGCCTGCGCTGCACGCCACCTTCACAGCAGCCAACACGGCGCAAGTGTGACTGCGCCTGTCTGCGGAGCGCAGGAGGAGAACCTAGCGGTCGCGCAAAAATCGCTGCAGGTCAACAACAGCAATCTGGGCCTGATAAAGGACTTCATAACGACGGTAGAGGTATGCAGTCAGTTCACTGTAGCAATCCCGGTTCCGAGGCCTCCCTCTGGGGCTCTCCGTAGCCAAAACTCATCGCCACCCTGGCGGCGGCTGACAGGTCAGCATCGCACGCATCTACAACCACGACATCGCCGCAAAGCGGAGAGCGCGGGAACAGACGCCCGAGAAGCCCTCCTAGGCGCCTTCCAGGGCCTCTGGCCCGCCCGTGGCCGCCCTGGGGCCCGCCCGCTGCGCTGCCGTGCCTGCCGCGGCTGCAATGTGCCCGCCGCGACACTGGCAGCCACACGCGCAGCCAGCTGCAGCTGCAATGCGAACGCTGCCGTCTGCAGCAGCCAGCGCTGTGCTGTATGCCAGACACCTCGCAACACACACCTACCCTGCTCTGTCTGTGGACGGCCGCTGGGCCTGCACTGCAGCGCCTGTGCCTCACTCGGGCAGCGCCCTGAGCGCGACGTACGCCTCCTGCATGCTCGGCCGCCGGCCGGGGTCGCGCTCCAGGCAGCGGTAGACCAGCTGCGCAACCGCGGGCGGCGCCTCCTCGGGCGCCAGGTCGCGCAGCGCGCCCCGCTGCGGCACCTCGGCCGTGCAGATCTCCCACAGCACCGTGCCGAAGCTGCAGCCGGGCAGCAGCGGATCAGACGCCGCCGGCAAGCAGGCCTGCGCATGCAACGCGAGCGCCGAGGGCAGGCAGGAAGCGCTGCGCTTGCGCAGGCGTCAGCAAGCGCCGCCGCTTGGCCAGCCCCGTTGTTAGGGGCTGCTGGAATGCGGGGGAGCACCTGTAGACATCCGCAGCTGCCGTGACCTGCGGGCATGCATGAGAGGCGGTCTGAGCCAGCAGGCGTCGCAGGCCAGGCAAAGCCGGCAGCGCTTTGCATGCCAGGCAGCGGCGGGTGCGGGGGGACTCGCCGGATAGTCGCCCGTGAAGACCTCGGGGGCGCTCCAGTGCAGCGTGCCGAGCCCCCGCATGGTCGCCACAAAATTCTCCTGGTTGATGAGCGTGCTCAGGCCCAGGTCGCTGCACGCACACGTCACAGCTCAGTCGTTTCTGCACGTTCCGCGCGCCTGGACGCTTGCCTCCCTGGACCTCTGCCTGCTTCCTTCGGCAACCTCTGCCTTGAGCCAAGCTGGCACACTGACGAGCAGGCACAGCCCGGGCCGCGCCGCCCTTGAGCACCGCAAGCAGCAGGTGCCTCGCTGCTCTTGCGCTGTGAGCGGCCGGGAACTTGCTGGCGCCCGCACTGTGCGCTGCTCACTGGCAGCTCCGCCAGCGGGGGCCTGCTCCCGCAGCACCTCACGGATGCATTGCGCTGAAGCAGCACAGGCATTGGCTGTGACCACGGCTCTTGCAGTGGGTGAATGGGGAACGGTGAAGCAAAAATGGAGGGAGGGGACGCACGCGACCTTGGCGGTGTAGTTGGAGGCGAGCAGGATGTTGGGCGACTTGACGTCGAGGTGCGCGATCTTTTTGTGGTGCATGAAGGCCAGCGCGGACGCCACGTTCAGCGCGATCCTGCGGCCCCTGCGGGTGCGGCGGCCGGGCTGGGCTGCTTGGCTGACAGGCGCAGCGCCCTGCTTTCCTGACATGGGTGAGCCACCCGGCTATGGCTGGCAGCGCGGATGGGAGAGGGGGCAGCAGGGGAGGCAGGCGGGAAGCGCACCCCTTGTGCCAGGTGCAGCGGCCGTTGCGCAGCGCGTGGTAGAGGTTGCCGGCCATCAGCTCGGTGACCAGCTGGATTGAGTTCTCCTGCCTCCGGACAGGCAGCCGATCAGCCGCCGCCAGCAGCAGCAGGCGGGGGGAGGCTTGCAGGCAGCTGCGGCTGTGGGAGAGTGGGGGCCAGGGCCGCACCCCGATGGCGACGCCCAGGAACTGCACGATGTTCGGGTGCAGCTGGCTCTTCAGGATGGAGACCTCCTGGATGGCCGCGTGCATGTCGGCCGGCGTGTCGCACTTTATCGTCTTCACCGCCACCTCGGTCGTGCCGCTGTACACGCCCTTGAAGACCTGCGGCAAGCGGCAGGCGGCCGCGCGTTCGCGGTTGTTGGCGGGCGGCGGCGGCGGCAGGGTGCCCGAGCATGCTAGAGTCGCAGTTGGGACGGCGGGCATCTGTGGTGCGTTTGGCTGGGAGAGTCGTGCAGCATTGCAGCCAGTGTGTAAGCCATGCCAAGAGCCAGCCTTGCAGCAGACAAATGGCACACGCGACAGGCAGTCATCCAGAGACGCCCGCTGTGCCTGCAGGGGGTGTGCGGCGTCGCAGGGGGGCGCCCACCGTGCCAAAGGAGCCTTTGCCCAGCTGCACCGGCCGCCCGGCCTCGTCCACCGTGATCTCCAGATCCTCCTCGTCGATGCGCCAGTCCGCCTGCCGGCCGCAGGGTGTCGGCTGTTGATTTGCGTGGCACAGCTCGCGTGACGTGCGCTAGTCCAGAAGTGACGCTGGCAGCATGCCGTCACCGCGTTGCTTTCTCCAATCCAGGGACAGTGCACAGCCGGTGGCTGATTGGCGCAGCATGCCAGGAGCTGCTCGGCTGATTGGGAGCCAAGCGCATGGCAGCGGGGCCCAGGAAAGGGAAGCTCGCCTGCGAGCCGCGCAGCAGCTGCTCCAACGGGGGGTCAAACCCAAGGCTGCCGCCGGGGGCTGCCGCGCCTGCGCCCACGCCACCCGAGCCGCGCGGCATGCGCACGGACTGCGCCGCGCCGGCCTCGAGCTCGACGCGTATGTGGCGCATGGGCACGCGCGTGCCTGCAGCGCACGACAGGCCGAGTCAGGCAGCCTGCTTGGGAGCTCAAGCAGGCTGATGGGAAGCAGGAGACGCTGCAGGGGCGGCGGCTGTCCCAAACCCACAGACCGGAGCAGCGGCCGACCTGTGGAGGCTGTCCGCGTGTGCGAACCGTTGGCCACTGCCGCGCTGCTGCCGGGCGGGCTGTCCTCGTGCAGCGGCGTCGCGTCCTGCGCAAAGGGGCTGATCATGCCGACGAAACTGCCGGGCGGCGGCGGCTCGCACGGCTCCTGGCCTGCGGCGCCAACACACTCCGGCTCATGGCTCCTCCCCGGGACCTGCCGCCGGCTCGATGCTGCTGCAG
The DNA here is from genome assembly GCA_003568905.1 of Trebouxiophyceae sp. KSI-1. NCBI lineage: Eukaryota > Viridiplantae > Chlorophyta > Trebouxiophyceae > Trebouxiophyceae sp. KSI-1. Next base: position 30,132 of record BHFV01000035.1, on the reverse strand, counting down.
CGGCGGCGGCAGCAGGCGTGCAGCAACGCCGCCGCACTGCTGCCTTGCTCGGCCGATGAGGCAGCAGCATGGCGGGAGGAGGGGGGCAGCCGCACCGGCGCCCTCCCAGCTGGCGTGGGCGGTGTCCTCCATGGCCGCCCGGCCGCCCGCCTCGCTCTGCCGGGCCTGCAGGGCGACGATCCGCCAGATCTCATCCGGTCACGGCCTGCCTGCAAGCCACATGCACCTGCGGGCGACGCTGCACAGAGCCATCGTGGTGCGGCGGCAGCACTGAGTGGGGAGTTGGGGCTGCTTCGAACGATGCAGGCAAGTTGGGCTGCTCGCCTCTGCGGGGTGACTGCCCATGCGCAGGCCCGCCAGCTGCCCGGCGGCCGCCGCAGCCTGCGGGTCCGGCTGCCGACTGCTGGGCCGTGTGTCGAGCGTCGCCTGCAGGCCGGAGCGCAAGGCTGCAGTCATTCCGTCGCATGGGCCGGCACCGTCCGCTGCTACTGCAGCCAAGAGGGGGAAACCCCACCTGTGAGGTGTTCCGGCTGGCAGGGACTTGCAGCCACGCCGCTTGCCGCGCCTCCTGCCGGCACCGCACGTCTTGCATGAGCCACAACATGCAACCGCAGCTGCAGCGCTGCAGAGACCGGTGGGGAGCAGGGGCGTGCCTGCGGCTCGGCGGCGGCGGCGCTGGCCGGGCGGCTGCCGCGGTGGGCGTGCAGGTGCGCCGGCATGCTGGGCACGGCGGAGGGCTCGTGCGCGGCGCCCGAGGCTGTCTGCCTGCGGCCGCAGCGGCAGGGCGCCCGTCAGAGCGCAGAGGCGCCACCTCCGAGCTGCCGTGTCCAGGGCAGCAGCGGTGCCGAGGAGCAGCAGATGCGAGTGGGTCGGACTGGTCGGCTGCTGCAGAATGGCAGGACGCGCGCGTGCCGCTGACCACAGGACCGGCAGAGCTCTTCGGCGGCCCTCTGCTGTTTTGTGGGCTCCTCTGTAGCGGTTCTTTCGGCCTCCCGTCTCGCCTGAAAAAAGAAACTCGGGCCCGGCAGCGGCCGCACGGCGGTGCCCCTCTCGAGGGGCAGGAAAGCCATGCATGCTTGGCTGCCGAGATTTGCCGGCACGGCAGAAGCATCCTCCCCTCCCCAGAGCCATCCACACCAGCAGCCGCGAGGAGGGCGTGCCTACGCAGGGGAGCAGTCGGCAGCGCCTCGCCCGCGAGCGCCACCGAGCCGTCGGTCGCCCGCCGCTGCCGCGCCGGCTCCCCTCGGCCCAGCCAGGCTCCCGGCTGCTCGCCGCCACGGCCCTCCGCCGGCTCCAGCACCATGCCCTGCCGAGCCGCACACAGCAGCCTGGCTTGCGGCCTCTCATCAAAACACGGCGGCCTCGTCAAAACACAGGCAGCAGACGCAGGCGCAGGCCGGCAGGGCAGGGAGGGCGCGCCTGGGGGGCTGCCGGCGGCTGGCGCGCCCACTCCACCAAGTCCCCCGCCTCGCCGCTGGGCCAGCCGTGCGGCAGCGGCTCGGCGGAGGAGGAGCGGCGCGGCGGCTGCGGGCGGCGCGGCTGGGCAGGTCAGGCCCAGGCAGGGATCGACATCCCCGGCCGAGAATTGCGGTAGCAGGGGGGGAGTGAGAGGCGGTGCATGGCGCCGGCAGAGCAAGACCATCGAGCAACTGGGCAGAAGGGAGAGGGGAGGGAGGGCGCGCCTCCCCGTTGGACTCGCCGCTGCGGCTGGCGGCGGTGTCCTGGCTGATGCCGCTCGCGCGCGGGCCGGCGGGGTCCCTGGCCGCCGGCCACAGCCCGTGCAGCCGCGCGCCCATGCGGGAGCGCAGCGAGCGCTGCGGGCTGCCGCTGGCGCGCGCGCTGCCCAGGCTGTTCCGCCGCCCCTCGCCCGCCGCGCAGCCTGCAGGCGGCGGCGCGCGCCGCTGAGTCGGCCTGCAGCTGGCCGAATAATGCGGGGCGGCGGGCGGCAGCGGGGCGCGCCTTGCTCGTTGGAGCCGCCGTGCCCGCTCTCCTGCAGGCCGAGCTGCTGGCTTGCGCCCTGCGGCTGCGAGCCGGAGGCGGCGCCGGAAAGCCAGGAGTGGCCCTGCGAACAGCGCCAGGGCGCTTTCTCGGGAGTCCGCGAGCGCTGCAGGCAGCCGGCGGGCTGCTGCTGTCGGGCTGGCGGGGCGCGCACGGCTGCCAGGGACGGCCGCGGCGCCGGCGAGGCGACCAGCTGGCTCGGCTCGGCGGGCGTGCCCCAGGGCGAGGCTGCCGCCGGCTGCGCGCCGCCGCTGAGGCCGGAGGCGCGGCCGTTGATGAGGCGCTGGGAGCTGCTGCTGCTGCTGCTCGCCTGCGTCTGGGGGCGGCCAGCCGGCGTCAGCCTGTCAGCCGGAACGACGGCCAGGGGCTGGCCTAGGGGTGTTGACGCAGGAATGAGAGGCAGACCGTGGCGCTCGGCCGGAAGGCCAGGTCCAGCTTGACATGGCCAGCCTCCCCGACTCGCACGATCTGCGCCACCGACCGTCCCTCCCCATCGACCGCTCGCTGCAGGTCCACAGCCGTGCTGGCGATGGGTGCCGGCTTGCCAAACGCCTTGCTCTCGTGGTACACCTGCAGCCACCAGGGCGGCCGTGAGGCCTTCCACGCGGTTGCACCTGCTCGATGGCGGGCAGGCGGAGGCGGCGGGACGCGCGCCTCCAGCTGCAGCACGTCCAGGCCGCGTGTGATCGGCAGGCGCAGCAGCTCGCCCCAGACAGGGCTGCGGTGGCCGTCTGCGGCGGAGGAGGAGCGTCAGCGCGCGCTCTCGCGGTCGGGAAAAGGCAATCGAGGCGCTGCATGTGGGCATGGGCCGGTTGATGGCGCACTGTAGGCGGTGGCGGTCTGCCTGCGCTCGTTGCCGGCCTTGAGCACCACGAAAGGATTCTGTTTGCCTGCGGCCGGCGCCGGCAGCGCGTCACAGGGCCGCCCTGCGCTGCATCTGGGCCGCTGCTTGCGGCGAGGAAGCGGCGCGTGCGGCAGCAAGCACGTGGGCTCCGTGCGCGCCTCGTATCGCAGTTCAGGACTCTCGCAAGCCGGCAGCGCGCGCGCTGCCCGTGTCGGGGCAGCCCGGCCCCTCGCGCCCCGCGCGCAATGCGGCTCACGGGAAGGCCGCACCGATGTGGTTGACTAGCGGCAGCTGCACCGCGTCCTTCACCATAACCTCCAGCACACCGATCAAGTCGCGCTCCTCCGCCATGCTGGGCGAGCCCGGCTTGCACAATCCAGCGGTCGTGCGCCAGACAGACAGTGATTGTCCGCCCTTGGCGGGCTACCGTGCCCCGTGGCCGGCTTTCAGCTTGCCCCTGTGAGCCTTCATGCTGCTCGCCATCGGAGTGGCGCGGTGGTGTTGCAAAAGGCATGACGCAAGGTCAACCTGTAACACAGGATGCATGGCTCATGACACCTTATGTGGATACCACAAGAGAGATGAGGCATTCATTCTGTTTGCTTCCATTTGAGGACTGAGGGGCGTTGGCTCCCAGCGCCGCGGCCAGGACTGGAGTCGTTCTTCTGTTTTTTTGAATTCGGGCGGGTTGAAACAACTAGACTCTCAAGCAGCTTCAGCTCGGGCGAGCGATGAATGGAGGTTCTGAGGCAGCCGGCGCTCAGCCCAAATACGAGAAGCCGTGGCGGATGTAGCGGAACAGCACGCCGATGTCCTTGTTGGCAAACAGCTGCCCGCCGCTGAACTCCTTTGAGTTGTAGTTGTGGATCGCCCACATGAGGCCGATGCCGCCGCCTGCGCTGGCAAAGGAGGCCAGCATGCCTATCCTGCCGCCGCCGCGCCGCCTCGTCGGTCCAGAGAGCCCCCCAAAAGGCGCGGCAGCAGCAGCGGCACGGGTGGGAGGGTGCGGACTTGCAGAGGAGGCGGAAGAGGAAGCCGCGGCCGATGAAGGAGTACCAGAGCAGCAGCGTGGGCGGCACGGCGGCGTAGACGGCCCACAGCACGCTGATGAGCAGCGGCGAGATGACTGCGGCGCCCGCGACCAGCTGCCAGATGCCGACTCCGATCGTGACGACCAGCAGGAAGAGCAGCACGCAGTGGAACCACAGGTCGCGCGCGGCGCTGTTCTTCAGCTTGCCTTTGCCTGGCAAGCGCAGGGGGGGCAGGAGGGCCGCCTCAGGCCCGGCAGGCGCGCCTGGCGGCCGTGAGGAGGCAGGCGGGTGGGAGGGCACCCTTGGCGGTGGCCTTGAAGGTGATGGAGGCGCAGCAGGAGAAGATGCGGGTGTAAAAGGCGCGCCAGGCGGCCTTCCAGTAGGCCTGCAGTCCGCACAGGTGCTGTGTTTCGAGCATCACGTCCGGAGGAGTGCATGGCAGGGTGCGGGCTGCGGGGCGGGGCTGTGGGACGGGCGGCTGGGAACCTCACCCACCAGAGCAGCGAGTTGGCCACGTTGGCAAACCAGAGGCTCTCCAGGCTGCGGGACGTGGCAGGCAGGCGTCAGCGCCCTGCAAGTTCTTTTGAAGGAAGCGGGTGCATTCCTTGGCAGCCGATCGCGATGCTGGCTGGGCAGCAGCAGCCGAGCTCGCTCGTCAAGCCTGTCAAGTGGTGGCTGGGGAAGAGGGCGAGGGCCCAGACACAAACGCAAGGCTCCTGAACGATCGCAAAACTGTTTCGAGTCCAAATTTTTAGGGGCTGCTCGGGCGACGCCAGGCACCGGCGGCAAGCCCAGCAGGCTCTGGGCTCTGGGCCGGGAGGCGGCGGAGAGGCCAGGGCCGCACTGCGCGGGCGTGCGCACGTAGAACTGCAGCAGGTTGGTGGCGACGCCGTAGATGGTCAGCGCCAGCGCCAGCTCGCGGCTGATCACGATGGGGAAGACGCCGATCCAGACGGTGATTATGGGCAGCGCGATGAAGAAGGGCGTGGACACGCCGCCGACGATGTAGCTCCAGCAGCCCTGGCTGTACATGATCCGCCAGAAGGGGTGCAGCTTGCGCTGGAACAGCGGGCAGACGCGAGGGTTGAACATGATCTGGAAGTGGCCCTGCGGGCGGCAGGGCGGGCGCCGGCTCAGCGGCGGGGATACCGCGCCTACGGCTGACCTCCATCTCTCTTCTGGCAGCTTGTCAAACTGTGGGAGCTGCGTGAGCTGGCCTTTCTCTGCTTCTGATTTCTCTGGGTTCGAAATCAGCGAGCTCAAAGAATGGCGGGAAAACAATGGGACCAAGGTTGCGGGCCGGGCAGGAGGGGCTGGCGCGCGCCTTGGTCCAGCGCGAGCGCTGCTGGAAGCAGTTGCGCACTTCGTGCGGCGCCTCGCCGACGGCGATGTACTGCTGCACGTACCGGCAGTGGAACTTCTCCTTCATCAGCTCCATGCCGAGCGCATAGTCCTCCGTCAGCGTGTAGGTCGGGCTCCAGCCGACCTGGCGGCAGGCAGCCGGCTCCAGCGTCAGGCTCGGCAGCTCGCAGCAGGGCTGGGCAGCAGCACGCCGGCCCAAGGTAACGGGTTAATATCTTGGGAGCTAAAAGGCAGGGGCCGCGCCTTGCCAAAGGCGTTGGCGCGGATGAGGAAGTTGGTGCCCGTGCAGGAGATGAAGCCTGCATGCATGCGCAACACACTGACAGCCTCAGAGACCAGCCATGTGGGCAGACAAGAGCACGCCCCCTCCTTGCCCACCAGTTTCCCTGCCAAGTGCAACAAATCAGGGTTTGAATTTGAGTTTTATAATTCGTGGAGTGAAGGGGCGCGCCGAGGGCGTCGTAGCCGGTCTGCATGTACTCCCAGAAGTGGATGTTGGAGTGGTTGAAGATGTCGATGTGCAGGTCCATGTTGTGAAAGCACTGGGGCGACAGCACCATGGCCACGTCGTCGCCGCCGTCCAGCAGCGGCACAGTCTTGAGGAAGAACTCCTTCTTGGCCATCTGCAGCGGCGCAACCGCACGCTCAGCGGCCTGCCACTGAGCCTCTCGCTGCTCTGAGTGCCGCTCTGCACCGGAGAGTGCAAGCTGCTGCGCCTGCTGAGGTTCTCACATTGGCAGGCACGTGCCTCTCCTGGACGCTGCACGGCAGCCTGCCGGCTGCACCTAACGGAGGAGCACATGCCTACACCTTGCCGCCCCGATGAAGCAATCCAGCCCCATCCAGCCACACACAGCCTGCTGCTGCTGCAGCACCCGTGCTCTGCCCGCAGCTCGCAGGCGGCCCGTTCCTTGTATGCCACAGGGAAGGGGGCAGGCCTGGTCGGCGTCGAAGATGCAGAGCACTTCGTTGCCCGGGATGTTGAGGCGGTCCGGGTACAGCTGGCTGCACACGTTGTTCACGTTCCCGCTCTTCCCGTTCATCTCGCCCTTGGCGCGCTTGCGCCCACTCACGTAGACGTAGCCGGGCCCCTTGGCGTGCACCCACGCGCGCTTCTCGGGGTCCTTGCCGTCGTCGCACCTGCCAGGGCGGCAGGCAGGCTGGCTGGCAGGCATTGCGGGGAAAGGGAAAAGCCAGGCTCGCAGCACATCGAGGCCACAGCCCTCTGGCTCGGCGAGCAGTTCCTGCTCCCCCCAGGCAGCCAGACACAACAATTCGAGCTGCAAGAAGGCTTGCATGGAACCGGATCTTGCAGCTGCAGCTGAAAAGCTGCTCTGTTAAAAGCAGCGCATGTAAGACACTGTTGCCTTCCTACCCAAGAGCGAGAAGGGGGGGCGCACAGGTAGATGGTGCGCTTGCAGCCGAACGGCAGCGTGGCCGCGCGCGCCGCCTTGATGGTTCGCTTCACGCAGTCCAGGTCCTCCTTGTAGCAGACGACAATCACCCGCAGGTGGTAAGGCAGCTTGACCTGCGGACAGTGACTGGGATGTTCAGGGAACGTGGAAGAAAGGAGGCTAGCCAACCGCCTTGTGAGCGTGCTGCATGGCCGGAGATGCTGCATGCCAGGCTCGTGTGCTGCATCCTGCCAGGCAGAGGCTGCACAAACACGCTTGAGCCAGCGCGGCACAGAGACTGCCGCAAAGGAGCATGCCAGTTGCAGGGAGGGCGGGCACTGGGGGGGAGCGGGCCGTGCCTGGGGCGTGCCAGGCTGGCGGGGGTCGTCGATGAAGGCCTCGTGCACGGGGTCGAACAGCAGGTTGAGGCCGTACATGAGCATGGTGCTCGCGCCGCAGCACTCGATCACCAGCAGCACCACGCCTGCCCACACGCGCACTGTGCTCAGGCGCAGGCAGCTCACGGGTGCTCAGCGGGCACTTTGCTCGTGCAGCAGGGCAGCAGGCAGCAGGGCAGGACAGCGAGGAGAGTGCATGTGCACTGTGCCTCACTGCAGCAAGGCAGCCGCCTGGCGCGACTCTCATGTAGCTGCGGCCTCCCGGCAGAGGGCGGGCGGAGGCTGACCGTAAAAGGTGAACTCGCCCAGGTCGAGCGTCTTGTCGATGCGGACGTACAGGTAGTAGAGGAAGGCGCCGATGTAGTAGAGGAAGAGCAGCCAGCCGATCCTGCACACCACGGCGGGGCGCGGCCGGCGCTGAGCAGCAGAAAGCAAGCCGGGCGTGAGCTGCCGCTCAGCGGCTTGGAGCTGCTTGCGGTCGCTGCCAGCCTCTCCGCGCCAGAGAAGCGTTACTTTGACAAAGTTATTGTGGCTCTTGAGTCAGCAGGAAGGAGCATGCTGCCCGGTGCCCGACTGAAACCTAGCCAACAAGCACCTCTATGGTGGCCTTTGGCCGGCGGCTGGCGAGCTGAGATGAGCGCAAGCACAAGCCCGCACGCTTCCCCTGCAGGCAGCTGCAGTAGGGAGGCGCGCCAGTTGATGCGGCGCTGCCGCTTGAACTTGTAGCCCAGCGTGGCCTCGGGCCCCGGCTGCGCCGGCGAGGCGACCGCCTCCTCGTCGGTGCCAAAGTAGGGCGCCGCCTTGAAGTTGGGCGTCGGCGCCTCCATCTCGGGCGTGTCCATGGGGACCACGCCGTCGGTTGGCCCCGTCTTGCTGCCGACGCGCTTCTTGGGGCTGGCGGCCGGCCCCGTGTCTGCGAGGCCGCGCCTGCCTGTGTCAGGAGCAGCACGCCCCGCCTGCTGGGGTGGAGCTTGCAGCAGCGCGGGCAGAGAACGCCGCCAGCTTGGCCTGTCCGCCTCTCAAGAGAGGGCAGGGCGCACAGGCGTTCACGGCGCGGGCCTGCCGCCAGATGTCCTCCTCTCCGCCGACTTCGCTCCTGCGCTTGCCGCCTGCGGCCGGGCAGACTCCGCTCTCACAGCAGCGCTGCACACAGCGACGACCGCCCCCCTCCAGCTGCACTGATGCTTGCTTGCAGCAGGCGGCTTGGTCGTGGTGGGCTCGCAGCTTCACGTCGCTAGGCCTGACAAGCGCCAGCAAGGCGGCTGCCTGCTGGCAGGCAGATGGGGAAGCCTGCTCACCTGGCTCGCTCAGGCGCGGCCCTGCCTTGGCGGTGCCGTCCGCGGGCGCCGGCGGCCGGCCGGTGCGGATGGCGGGCGGCAGCCTGTCGAATTCGCGGGCGGCCAGCGAGGCGGGCGGCGGCGGCTCCTGGATGCCCATGGAGGTGGCCGATGCGCCGCCGTCAAAGGAGTTGCGGGCCGTTTGGTAGAGCGACTGCGGCTCGCTGGGCGGCGGGCGCAGGCTGCGGGAGGCGGTGAAGGCGGCGGGCCCGGGCGGCAGGCCGGGCGGCCTCTGCGTGGCGCCGTGCTGCTGCGCCGCCGCAGCGCGGTCGCCTGTCTGGGAGAACAGGTTGGGCAGCGTCTGGCCTAGGCCCTCCTCACCTGCAATGGCAAGGGAGTGAGCAGCTGGCGCTTGCAGCACCGCAGGGCTGTAACGGCGAGCGAGTGCAGGACCTGGCGGCAGGCCGGGCAGCCGCTGCGAGGCGGCATGCTGCTGCGGTGCCACAGTGCCGTCCCCCGACTGGCGGAAGAGGTTGGGCAGCGTCTGCCCGAGCCCCTGCTCGCCTGCAGCTGGCCGTTGCGAGTGAGCAAGGGCTGGCGTTGCGCTGCTGGGAAGCTCTGGCGGCTGAGCGGTGCCACCTTCGCGGCGAGGGTCGTTGGCACCCATTGTGCCTGCAACACAGAACGGAGCGGTCAAGCTGCACCGCTGCGCCCCACCTGCAGCACTGGGTGTCATCGACATGTGGCATCGTTGGAGGCGGAAGGTGAGGGCAGGGCTGGCACGGAACGTGAATGATGGAAGCAACTCGTACTGCTGACAGCCATACGGCAGCAAAGGGGCCCGCGACAGCAAAACGTGAGAGTTGATCGCGCGGGGCGGACATGTGCGGCGTGCCGCCGGACACACGCTGTTCGCCCGAGGGCTCATATTTATAGAGCAGTGTGAGCCTGGGGAGAAGGGATGGCACCTCACTCCCCAACGGCCTCAAGATTGCTTTCGTAGAATTACCGGCATGCCCGGGCCTCCCGGTCGTCTCCTGGACTGAAGGTGCCGCAGCTGTTGTACGCGTCCTTGTGTCGAGATGCAAGAGTGGCAACGAAATCGCAGCTTGGTGGACGCGGGCTCGGGCCGAGCACAGACCCTCCACCTCCGTCCCACCTCCATCCCATTCCCTCACATCAGCAGGGACGCCAAAGCTGCCACTAGACAGCAGTACTCTAACACGCAGAAGCACGCGATGGCGACGCAGGAAGCAGCTGACGCCGCATACCGGGCTGACCTGGACGGAGAGTACGATGTGGACCAGGCAGCCGTCGATTTCTACCAGCAAAACGGCTACATTCGGCTGAAGCAGGTGCAGTGCCGCCTACATTGCGCCCTCACAGGTCCATGGCCAAACATATCGGCCGCCAGTGCTCTAAATACTGGCGGCCGGTAATCCATGTTGTGAGCACGCTTGAGAGCATCTAGCCTCCATGTTTGGACTCACAGTCGCCCCACTGAGGCCGCAGGTGTTCCGGCCAGAGACTCTGGAGCGCGTGCGGGAGGAGATCACGGCGGCGGTGCGGGCGGCCGACGCCAAACCACTGGAGGACGACGATGCATATGCGCGTGCCTTCCTGCAGGTCATGAACCTGTGGGAGACCCAGCCGGGCGTACGCAAGTTCTGCTTCGGCGCCAAGCTTGCCCGCATCGCGGCCCGCCTCATGAAGGCAAGGCTCCCATCCCCCTGGCTGCTGGCGCCGGCAGCAGCACCACATGACACAGAGCTGTGCTGCAGACGACCGGCGTGCGAATGTATCACGACCAGGCGCTCTACAAGCAGCCCCATGGCGGTGCGCCTCGCCCTACGCAACACCTCGCCCCTTGCAGCTAGCGCCTGCTGACTGGGAGCGGCTGCTGGGAGGCACAGGTCCCACGCCCTTCCATTGTGACCAATTCTACTGGCCGCTCAACACAAACGCGACCACAACCGCCTGGATCCCGCTTCAGGCGGTCCCACTGGAGATGGGGGCCCTGGAGTTTGCGGCCGGCTCGCACAAGTCAGGCCCCCGCTATCCTGGCCACCGCCCCGTGCCTTTGATGTGGCCCTGAACGCGGCCGCGGGCTGCTGCAGGGCGGATCTCGGGCGCAGCCTCAACATCAGCGGCGGCAACGACGCTCTGATCGCGCAGCGGGTGGCTGAGGCAGGTTTCCCGGTCCATCGAGCGCCCTTCGACCTCGGTGCTGCCCCACCTGTACATGCGCCTTCCATGCATGCCCGGCACATGTGCCTGTGGAGTTCAGCCGCCAGGCTGCTGCCTGCAGGCGAGGTCAGCTTCCACTCCGGCTGGACCTTCCACCGGGCAGACGGCAACGCCACCGACCGCCCGCGCCAGGCACTTGCCCCAATCCTCGGCTGTTTCGCTGGCTGCCTGGCTGGCCGCGCCCATGCGGCGGAACCAAGGCAGCAGGCGGCCCCTGCAGGTGATGACGGTGATCATGATGGACGAAAACGCGCGACTCATCGAGCCGCAGCACGACAACCACCGCGCGGACATGCAGCGCTTCCTGCCGGGCCTGCGGCCGGGCGACCTGGCCGCCTCGCCCAAGAACCCGGTGCTGTGGAGCGCCTGCTCTTGAGCATGCCTAGCCTTGAGCTTCCTGTCTGTCATTTCATCTCCGCTTGTCACTGGCGATTGAATTGCAGCACTGGTCGGCCAGAGGCCGCCTCTAATCACGCTCATGCTCGGCTTTCGAGATCGGCTCAGTGTTTACTGCGGGGGTGACTGCTCTTAGGAGCCATCAATCATTGCTCTTGCAAACAAATCCGGCTGTCCTGAAAGACAGGCCGCAGCTTCCCATGGTAGCTCAGCGCCGCCGCTCGCCCTCCCAGCGCGCTCGCAGCTTGGCTGCGGCTGCCTGGAAGCGCGGCCACAGCTCGTGCTGCCCGCGGAGCACATAATACAGGCCAAAGAGGGCGCCTGCGGGGGCGAGCCCTGCCGCCCGTCAGCCTGCTTTCCATCCAATAGCTGGCTGTGAAGACTGACTGCAGACATCGAGCCCCATCAGCACACAGCATCGCTGGCAGTAAACCTCTTGCAAGTCACGCTGGCCATGAAAACTTTTCTGCAGGTGCATGCTGCCGCCACTGCTGTGGAGTTGAAAGAGAGGAAGGAAGGGAAAGGAAGGGGAGGGGCGCCTCCGAGATGGCCAAAGTGGTCAAAGCGCCGCCACTTCAACAGCACTCCGGCGGCGTCCAGCGCCATGGCCACGGTCAGCGCGTCGCCAATGCGGATCGGCAGGAAGGGCAGAAAAACGAGCACGACCTACGGCACGCCGCAGCGCGCCTCAGTGGCAGAGGCACTGCCAAACATTGCATCTCAGCATGGCCCTGGAGTGAGCCAGCAGGGCGGCGGCTGCAGGGAATCGGGCCGAGCTGCTGGGAGTGGGGCGAGGCCTGGCGCCAGCAAGCAGGCTGCCGGCAGCGTGGCTGCCTCCCTTGAGAGCGGCCCTTCAGGCCACCTGGAGGCCGCATGTTCATGATACGAGTGAGCGGCACCTCTGCGTCCGGCCGAGTCATGGCCATCAGCGCGAAGCAGCCGTAGACCGCCCCCGAGGCGCCCAGGCTGTAGCCGCCGGCGCCGCCCCCCAGCCGCCGCCCGAGCTGCGAGGCGAGCGCCGAGGCGAGGCCGGCGGACAGGTAGAAGGCGGCAAACTGCTCGCTGCCCAGCAGGTCGGCCACCTCCTGGCCAAAGCTCCAGAGCGCCAGCATGTTGAAGGCCAGGTGCCTGCAGCCAGCGGACCGCAGGCTCTTTCACCGGCAGCTCGGGCTGTGCAAACGCGCAGGCTCGGCGGCGCAGCGGGGGACCCGCAGGGGGGGCGCACATGCCGCTCAGGTGGGTGAAGTTGCTGGTCAGCAGCGTGACAGTGCGCAGCGGCTGCGGCGGCAGCGTCTGCACAAAGTTGCGGAACATAAAGCCGTTGGCGGCCGGGAAGCGCCGCAGCAGCAGGTAGACCGCCCCGTTGGCAGCCAGCAGGCCGCCCAGCAGGCGCTGCTGCGGCGTCAGCTCCTGCCAAAACTCCCTGCAGGGGCGCACGCGCAGTGAACGGCTGCCGTCTAGAATGCCAGAGGGCAGCGGGGCCAGGCGGCTGCTCGCCTGTACAGGTTCTGCAGGAAGCGCGGCGCGCCCTGCAGCCACGATGGCAGCTGAGAACCCCGTTGCCGCCAGAACGCTGAGTGCCCCTGCAGGCGGCCCCAGGGGCTTGGGGAGGAGTCATCCTCCAGCAACGCTGCGGCGGTGAATGCCGCGGCAGAGACCGCTGTGCAGAAGACGATGGGACGCAGGACACCTGGCCTGCGAGGCACCGCCCGGTCCTCTTCTCGACAAGGCCGCATGAGTGGATGCCCGCATCGCAGGCGCTCCAGAGGCATTGTCATCATGACAAGGGCCAGAGCCGCCGTTCACCTGGGCGTGCTGAGCACCGGGACGCCGCCCTGGCCATGGCCGAAGCTTCGCTGCCCTAGGCGGGAACTGCTGAAGAAAGTTCTGCTCGTGGCCCAAGGGAGAGCGCCTGGAGAGCTGGGTGGCCCAGCAAGCCCCCCTTGCAGAGCACGGCCGGCGCATTCAGCGGTGATACCGCTGCTGGCGCCCTGCTGGCCGCGGATGAACACGAGCACTCCATCGATTGAGCCCTTGAGCAGCCTCCGCGACCGCATATGTGGGCCTGGCGCTTCAGGCAAAGGCTATCACGCAGTCTGCGTCCGCTGGACTGGTTCTCTCTTCAACAGCACGCCGAGACGGCCAGATCCGCCGCAAAGGAGCTGAGCTTGATCACTGTTCGGCGATTTCACGTCCCAGGACACCACGACCGACCAGTGATAGGCTTGATCACGTCTACTGTGCCAGTTGTGGAAGAAGCCCTGCTCGTCCGACGGTAGCGGAGAATGCCAGCTCATTTTTAACGCTGGGTGCTCAAGTCAGTGCGCGCGGGAAAAAAGCTTTTCCTCGACTTCCAACCATTATATTACCCGGCACCAGGCATCCGGATCAGGGACTGCCATAAACGCTCGCGTCTCATCGCTTTCGCCGCAGATCACGTGCCGGTGGTGGCCTTTTCATCGTTTTCATCTTTGCATCCAGATTTGCTCGTCTGATTCAGTAAGTTGGGGGCAATGATGCGACGAAAGCGGTAGCCCGCCGGCGCAAACAGGGCGGAGATGCAGGGCCCAACCTACTTCCAGGCCAAGTCGGGCCCAAGGAAGCGGGCGGCGCCAGCAGTGGACACAGCCGAGCTGCGCGCTGCTCTGGCGGCCGGCTGCCGGCGCGAGGCGCTGGAGAAGCTGCCTGTGAAGGCCGCGGCGCAGGTGCAGCAGCTGCAGGCGCAGCAGGCGGAGCACTTTACAGACTGGCGCTTTCAGCTCAGGTGCGCCCCTCGCCGCCGGCACGGGCCAGCTCTTGCTCTGGTAGCGCCAGCGGGCGACCCAGTCCTTGCCATGCAGGCAGGGCTTCAGCCTGCTCTTCTACGGCTACGGCAGCAAGAAGGCGGTGCTGGAGCGCTTTGGCAGGGAGGCCTGCACTGACGGCGGCGTCCTGGTCGTCAACGGCCGAGCGCCGGGCCTCTCGCTGCGCGCGCTGCTGCTGCGGGTGCTCGGGGCGCTGCGCCAGTCGGGCCTCTCCGCCAGGCGCGTTCTGTGCCGCCTTCGCGCCTCCCCTTGGGACTCGTGAGGCGGCCCCTCTGACCCGCGTCTGGGCAGCCGGCGGCTGCAGGGCCAGCGGGGACGCGCGGGCGCTGCTGCAGAGCATCGCGGCCAGCATAGGCGACCGGCGGCTGTACCTGCTGATCCACTGCCTGGATGCGCCCGGTGCCTCTCTCCTGCCAGATCGCACTCCGCCCTTCCACCTCTGCCATGTGCTCGCAGCTGAGGCCAGAGCCCCGCGGGTGTGCAGCGCTGCGCGGCGGCGAGACGCAGGGCACGCTGGCGGAGCTGGCGGCGCTGCCGGGCGTGCACGTGGCTGCCAGCGTGGACCACGTGAACGCGGGGCTGTTGTGGGACAAGACGGCCGCCGCCCGCTTCAACTGGCTGCACCACGAGCTGAGCACCTTCCAGCCGTACGGCTCGGAGACGGCCTCCTGCCAGCCGCTGCTGGCCGCCGGCAGGCGCGGCCCCTGCAGAACGCCCCCGCTTGAAACTGCGGCAGTGCCCTGCATCGGAACGCCTCTGCTGACTCCTCCGGGCGCTGCTGATGCTCCCAACAGGGGCGAGGCGGAGCGCCACTCGGCGGCGGTCGTGCTGCCCACGCTGGTGCCGCACGCGCGGGCCATCTTCCGCCTGCTGGCCGAGGCGCAGCTGGCCGGCGAGGAGGCGGCAGGCACGCCCCCAGCCCCCTCCCCAGCTTGCCCTCTGCAGACCAGGCCTGAAAGTACGGGCTCGGAGAGCCCGCCGCGGCCCCCTGAAGCCGCGGTGTCTGACTGGGCCTGGCGGCCGCCCTCCGGCAGGCATGACGGTGCACGCGCTGTTCAAGGCGTGCCGCGAACGCTTCCTGGTGGCCAACGAGCTGGCGCTGCGCGGGCACCTGAACGAGTTCCGGGACCACCAGCTGGTGCAGACGCGGTGCGCTCCTCCGCTCCCCAGCCGGCTGTGAGACGCGTGCCAGCCCACGGTGGCTGGCTGCAAGGAACGCAGGGACATGCGTTGTGAGGCACACAGCGCAGTGCAGCTGGCTCTTGAGGCTTGCCACTGGCAAGTGGAGGTCAGCTTGTGGGAAGGACGACATGATTGCGGGGGCAGCCAGGGCTGAGCATTGATACGGCCGCAGGCGGGCCGGCGACGGGCTGGAGGTGCTGCACATCCCGATGGCTGAGGAGGCGCTGGCGGCCGTCCTGGAAGAGCTCGACTGAGCTGATGTGGGCATTTCTTTTGGCAGTCGGCAGTCGAGGCAGGGCTGCTGGATGGATCAGGCGAGCTTGCATGGGCGTCGTGCTGCTGGCTTGGCACTGCGCGCATCTGAGCATGCACTTGAGCGCGAGTTGACATCACTCTCATGTCAGGCAGCTTGGCGGCGATTGCCGAGCAGCTGCATGCACAACCAAAACCAAGCCAAGCTGGGGGCGGGAAGGCCCCCTCAGCCTGCAAAATTCCAGAACAGCTGGCAGGCACAGCAGCGCAGTCAGAGGCAGACCGTGTTTCAGGTCGGCAGTGCAAGCGAGCCTGCACCTCTGTCAGCCTGCCAGCTGCAACTCAGGGCCCAGTCAGGGCGGCGGTGTCGTGACCAGGATGAGGGGGAAGGGCAGCTTGGCGAGGCACTCGGCGACGGAGCCCAGGAAGAAGCGCTGGCTCCACGTCTGCACCAAACAGGCTGCACTCACAAAGGGCAGGCATGCAGCAAGGGAATGCAGGTGAAAACCGAGCGGACAGACGCAGACGTACCTTGTTGCTCCTGGAGGCGACCAGCAGATCCGCCTTCACCTTGTGGGCAACCTTCTCGACGGTGGCCGCGATGTCCGCCGCCGGCGCGTACTCCCCCTCCAGAAACAGGTGTGTCTCGTGCTGCAGGCCGGCTGCATCCAGCAGCGGATTCACGCTGCGGGCAGCACCAATATGAGCTCCGTTGGTGGCCAATTCCTGACGAGCGGGGACTAGGTGGGAGGACCGCCGCACTTCTTTTTGATGTAGTCCCGAATGCTGTCCAGCTGCGCCTCGGTCTGCTCCTTGGTCGCCTCACGGTAGTGGAAGGAGGTGCCCACCACGCCTGCAATGCAGGGCTGCAGCGACTCGCGCGCTTCCAGGCGTCAGCTCAGCGAGCAAGAATAAGGGCAAGCACTCACTGTGCTGGATGGGGGGCGTCTCGTCCTGGCAAGCCAGGCAACGGTCAGTCTCTGCCTCCTGTCGAACTCGAAGGCAGGTGGGTGGGCACTGGCTTACTTTCAGCTTAGCTACATGGACGATGTGGTACACGTCGATGCTCTGCCGGCCGCTGGACAGGTTCTCGAGGCTCCACTTCACCGCGCGGATGCTGTCCTCCGACCCGAGGTCGATGGCCAGCACAATGTTGCGTCGTTCCTGCGCCATGCCTGCACCGTCGCAGCGTTAGGTCGGAGCCGAGCATGACGGCATGCATCCGGCCCAGGCGAGACTCCGTCGTGTGTGCGCCCACCTGCGCGACTTCTGCCCCCAGCTCTTCTCGTGAGCCAAATCAAAATCAATGGCGCGCTTGTAGGCTCTTGTCTGCCCTGTCGGGACCCTGCCCTTCTATAGGCCTAGTGCAGCGTAGGCAGCGTACACATTTCCAATGGCAGCGGGTAGGGGGAGGAAGCCAGGAGGTCGGGGTGGCGGTCGCGGCGCCAGACCCTCGCCAGCGTGCGCTTCTTTGGCCAGGGATGTCGAAAGTGCTGCCGCCGCAACGCAAGCTTCGCGTTCGGCAGCCGTATACTCGCACGAATGATGCGAGCGTGTCCACTGTGATGCAGGGGCAGAGGCGCTGGTCCCAAAGGCGGCGCTGTCGCGAAGCCGCAGGCGGCCAAGGTGCGCTCGATTTCTACTTCCGCAAGAAGCGCCGCCGGTGTCGTTTCGGCTGCCGGAACTGCTTGCGGGCTCACAGCCTATGTATCTGGTCGCAGGGAGGCCTAGGCGGCAGGGGAGGCGTCAGGAAGGCCGCCGCGACGGCGCAGCGGCCGGCGGGCAAGGCGGCTGCGCGCAATGGAGGTGCGCAACTGCAGCAGTGGCCCCTTGTCGGGTCCTGCCGGCTGTGGTGTCGGCAGACGCCACGGCAAACGACGCTTGCAGTCGCAGCCCTTTGAGCCGGACTCCGGGACGCAGGCCTGTTTGAGGAGAACGTGTTCAGCGACGACTCCGACTCGGGCGCCGGCGAGGACATGGAGCCGCCCAGCGAGGAGGAGGAGAGCAGCGACGGCGCGGCCGAGCCGGACGCGGCGCTGAGCGGCGAGCAGGAAAGCAGCAGCGGCTCGGAAGACGGCGGCGGTGAGGAGGGCGACAGCAGCTCTGAGGAGGGAGAGGAGGAGGCCTCTGAGGACGACGAGGCAGCGCCCTCCGGCGGCCTGCCAGCAGGTCCGCTCGCGCCTGCCTTCCAGCCCTTCGGACATGCACCCTGGGGCTGTCAGCAGCCAGCCATCGACCCGGCGCGCCTCTGCAGGCGCGTTGTTCAGCGACGGAGAGGACAGCGACGGCGAGCAGGGGGACGAGTTTGGCAGCGGCTCCGAAGGCGAGGAGGCCAGCGGCAGCGATGGCGAGGAAGAGGAGGAGGGCTCCGATGACGAGTTGGACATCGTGGAGCAGTCGCGCCGCCTGGACAAGGCCACGTGCGCCCCCTGATTAGTAGTAACAGGCTCTGACTAACGCGTTCCAGCAAGCAGACATGGAGGGACAGCCGCATCTGCTGCTGTGGGCGGCATGCCGGGAGGCCAGCTGCGAGTTCCTTGGGGTAGGCTCAAGCAGACTCTCTGCTATCTGAGGCAGCCGCCAGCTTGAGCCTACCCCTCAGGCCAGCAGCGACCAGCTGTAGTGCAGCAGGGACCCCCCCACCCTTCCCTGCAGCACTGACGCCTCCGCACGCCGGCAGGCGGCGGCAAAAGGCGGCGGCCGAAGCCGAGGCGGCCGAGATGGCCGACAGCCTGGCGGTGAACATCGAGGAGGGCGACCGCTTCCGGCTGCCGCAGCGGGAGGAGGCCGAGGCGGAGGCGGGGGCCGGCGTGCCGGACCTGGCGGCCGTGCAGCGGCGGATAAAGGAGGTCGCGCGCGTGCTGGACAGCTTCAAGGCGCTGCGCGAGCCGGGGCGCTCGCGAGGCGAGTACCTGGAGCAGGTGCGGGCCGCCGCAGCCGGCTTTCGGGAGCCCTCGCCGTGTTGCTGCGTTTCGTCGTTTTTGTGGCCACGACGCGACGGAGAACAATCTGTTACAAAGCTGAAACAAATGGGTGACATAAAAATGTCGCGAGAGCGAGCGGCGGGAGGACTTTCGGCGTCTCGGCTTTTGAGAAGGTTTACAAGGGGCATTGTATCGGTTTGTCACCTGTATTGAAGACACGGCGGCAATGATAGGTCAGGAGCAAGCAGCCGGCAAATGCCAATGCCGGGGCGAGCGCTGCACGCGGCGCACGGACGCGTGAGGCTTCCGGGGGGTGCCTGCCAGCCACACCCTCCCTGCCCCCCCCCCCCTCCTTGCCAGGGCCTGTCAGCCGCACCCCCCGCCCGCAGCTCAAGCGCGACCTGGAGCTGCTGTACGGCTACAACCGCTTCATGACGGACGCGCTGCTTGCGCTGTTCACGCCCGCCGAGGCGCTCGAGGCCGTGGAGGCGAACGAGGCGCCGCGGCCGGTCACGCTGCGGGTCAACACGCTCAAGGCGCGCCGCCGCGAGCTGGCGGCTGCGCTGATCGCGCGCGGAGTCAACCTGGACCCCATCGGCTCCTGGTCCAAGGTGCGCACCTGCCAGCCTGTCTTTGCCTGCCACTTCTGCTGCTTTTTCTTGGGACAGGCGTTCTGTCGGGCAAGCTCCGTCTGCGCCGCCCGTTTCGCAGCCGGCGCACGCAGGCTTTGAGCAGGCTGGCTGCTTGGTGGTGAAGCCGCCGAGAAGCTGCTGTGAAGCTGTCAGCGCGGCAGAGACAGTGTTGGGGCCCGTAGCGCGGCAGAGGGCATGTTGGGTGTCTCCTGTGCAGCGGAGCGTCGCCTGGCTAGCGCGGCGGCGGCAAGCTGTGGCGGGGGGCGCCGGCCGCTGAAAGGCCGCACCGAGCGCCCGCCCGGCCCGCGCCCCGCAGGTGGGCCTGGTGGTGCACGACAGCAAGGTGCCGGTCGGCGCGACGCCCGAGTACATGGCCGGCCACTACATGCTGCAGGGCGCCTCCTCCTTCCTGCCGGTCATCTCGCTGGCGCCGCATCCGGGCGAGCGGGTCGTCGACCTGGCGGCCGCGCCCGGTGGGGCCCTCACGCCCCCTGCCGATCCCGCCCAGGAGGAAAGCGGCTGCAAGCCGGGGGCGTGTGATGCTGGCTGCGGCCGCGCCGCGCGCTCTCGCGCCTGAGCCAGCTCCTGCACTTCTCTTCTTTCCGCTGCCGTCTGGCAGGAGGCACGCGCTTCGTGGCACGCGTACGACTCATTAGTAATGCCAGCACCCACGACATGAGCCCAGCTTTCGTGGCCATGCTTTTGGTGCTCTCCAAGAGCCCTGCAGTGCCGGCATCGGTTTCTCCACCAGCTGGCGCGCAGCCTAGCAAGTGCCAGAGCAGCTGCACCCCCCCTTCCCGCCCAGCTTCCGACCAGCTTCTCACCCCCTTCCGGCCGGCCGCACGCTGCAGGCGGCAAGACGACCTACATCGCGGCGCTCATGCAGAACAGCGGCCTGGTCTTCGCCAACGAGGTGAACCCGGCTCGCGTGCGCGCGGTCAGCGGCAACCTGCAGCGCCTCGGCGTGACTAACGCCGTCGTCTCCTGCTACGACGGCCGGGAGCTGCCGCGCGCGCTGGGCACCAACTGCATGGACCGCGCGCTGCTGGACGCGCCGTGCTCCGGCACGGGCGTCATCTCCAAGGACCCCTCCGTCAAGGCACTCAACCCGCTCCACCCCCCTGCCCTTTGCACTGCCGTGGGCAGAAATGCAAGGCCTCCGGGAAAAACTGTTCTTCCCCCTTTCCACCCATTCTCGGGGAGAAATTCCCACATTTCTCCTCACACAAAATAGGCCATCTGGGCGGCCATCTGGGCTGGGAGAAACTTTTACCCTTTCCCCGCATCAAGGTGGCCCTTATGCCGAGTAAACCCCATGCTTCCAACATACCCGGGGGCCGCTGACATGGACTTTGGGGGCGCCTGCACCGGGGCCGAGCTGCCGAATCGCTGCCTTGGAGGGGCGCGGGCAAGAGCGGGCCGCTGTGGTCCCCCCGCGCCGGGCGCGCGGCTGACTGTAAGGAAGCGGCGGCTGCGCGGCGCTGCAGGCGAGCAAGTCGCAGCAGGAGATCTGGAAGTGCGCGCACCTGCAGAAGCAGCTGCTGCTGGCGGCGATCGACATGGTGGACGCGCACTCCAAGAGCGGCGGCTACGTCGTCTACTCCACCTGCTCCATCATGGCACGGCCTCCGCCTGCCCGCTGGCTGCCAGCATCTGATCAGGCTGCTGACAATTGTGTATTGGCGCTCAAGTGTGTTGTTGCGGCCTAAACATGGAAAAGCTTTAGAAAAACTTGACCTCATAAGGAGCCGCGTTGCTGCCTGCACACAGCACAGCGGGCCGAAAAACGCGGATGATGCCCCCCCCCCCCAAGCGCAGCCAGCCAGTCAGCCAGCACGCCGGCTCCCGCCCGGGCCTCTCTGGCCCGTCAGGCTTCCCCGAGCGCAGCCGCCGCCAGTGGGGCCTCACCGCCAGGCTGGCGTCCGCTTCAGGTGGAGGAGAACGAGAACGTGGTCAACTACGCGCTCCGCCGCCGCCACGTCAAGGTCGTGCCGGCCGGCCTCGAGTTCGGCCGCCCGGGGCTGCCGCGCTTCCGAGAGTTCCGCTTCCACCCGTCGGTCGCGCACGCGCGCCGCTTCTACCCGCACGCCCACAACCTGGACGGTGCGCTGCCCCCCTTTTCCCCGGCAGGAATCAATTTTTTCCCGGCTGGGGTAAAGCAATCAAGCCGGCGGTTCATTGCTATGGGAAGCGCAGCTGACCGCACCCTCGACATTGACAACGCCCTCAAACCTGAATGCCAGCGAGCCTGAGATGCAGGTTGTCCCTTGCTTGCATGCCCCCCTCCTCCGCAAGGGCCAGCTGCGGAAGCTCGCGGCGGCAGTCGTGCCAGGCAGCCCGCCAGGAAGGCGTAGGCAGCTTGGACCGACAGCCTGGTCACCGCACCGCAGGCTTCTTCGTGTGCAAGCTCAAGAAGCTGGCCAACGGCGCCAAGAAGGCGCCCGAGGAGGACGGCGAGGCGGAGGCGGAGGCGGAGGCTGAGGAGGCGGCTGCGCCGGCGGCGGCGGAGCCCTCTGGGGCCGCGGCGGCCCCCGCGCCCGCGCAGGCCAACGTGCGGACCGCCAAGGGCGGCAAGAAGCGTCGGGCGGCCGCGGCTGCTGCAGCCGCAGAGGAAGGTCTGGTTTTCCAGCGCCTGCCATTCCGCTTCCCTTGCATGGGACGGCGCATCTTCCCGGTTTACCAGTGTTTAGACTTGTCATTTGACTCGTCAGGCACGTGCCTTGTGCTCCTGTTTCCCCTGATGTGTGCTGGCCGCTGCCTTCAGCAGAGGCGGAGCCGCCAAAGAAGAAGAAGAGCAAGCTGCTGCGGGAGGTCGAGCAGGAGCTGGCCGCCGAGGCGGCGGCTGCAGAGGCGGAGCGGCAGCAGGCAGAGGGTGCGGCGGCGGCGGCGGGCACGCCGGCCCAGCCCAAGCGCAAGCAGCGCGGCGCCGCGAGCGAGCCCAGGGCCCGCAAGGCGCCCGCCGGCGAGGATCCCAGGGCCCCGCAGACAGAGGCGAAGGCTGCCAAGCCGGCGCTGGAGACGCCGAAGACAGCGAAGCGCGGAGCCAAGGGCGCGGAGAAGGCTGCGAAGAGCGAGGCTAAGGCTGGTCAGCCTGGCAAGGCGCGGCGAGGGGCGCCTGGCGCGGCGCAGCCAGCGAGCGCAGGCGCACCGTCGGCCAAGAAGGGCCAGCAGAAACGGCCCAAGGCCTGATGCCTAGCCCTGCCCAAGTTGCCAACTTCGTTTCGACTTCCAAACACATGAAACGGTTGCGGATGTGTCGCTGTGGTTGTCCTCGGCTGTGAGCCGCTGCGAAAGTTCTGCGAGCCAGCCAGGCTGCCTGGCAGGGCGAGGCATCCGTTTCAAAACGCAAGCAGCGACAGAGTTCAGAGGCAAGCATCCGCACAGGACAAGGCGGCTATCTAAAGAGCGCCAAGCAGGACCGCTCTGCAGCGCAGCGGCCGCACAGGAGCCGACGCTTGCGCCGCTCTCGCTGCAAGCCACCGAGAGCACCGCTCTGACTGCCTTGCCGGCAGGATGGCACCGTCAGACAATGACTCCTGCAGCTCTGGACGAGCGCCGCTGAGCAGGCCTCAGCCGGACGAAATTCCGGCGCCAAGCTCGGCTCGCAAAAGCGGCGCAGGCTCTGCTACATGGCGCGCAGCGCGCCCTTCTTCATGAATATGCCGCGGCCGGTGACCAGCAGCCGCCGCCGCTCCTCCTGCTGCAGCTGGTACATGGCCAGGTCGACCGTGACCTTGTCGGCGCCGGTGGCGCGCGCCGCCTCCACGCCGACCACCTTGCTCTCGATCAGCAGCTCCGCCTCGGGCGGCGTCGGCTCATGGTATTGCAGCTGCACGGCCCCCGGCACACCCCAACAGGTCAGCCCCCCACTGCTCCAGCTGGCACATGCCGGGCGGCAGTCGCGGGCGACGCAATAAGTGCACTCAGTCAGCAACAGGCCGGGCCTGGCGGCTTGCACCCAAATGGCACCTCCCAGGCACGCATGGGAGCAGCGAAATTGGCAGGCTGTTTTCAGTAGCGAGAGGGTGCAGGCCAACCTGGAGGGAGGAGGAGAGCGTGAAGGGCGGCCGCGGCAGCGCTGCGCGGTCCATCAGCGCGATCGCGGCCGTCCAGTTGCCGTGGCAGTCAAAGGCGACCCCGACGATGCCTCCGTTCACTATGCCCGGGAAGGCCTGAAAGCGCGGCGGCAGGCGCAGCCTCGCCTGCAGGCCGTTGACGGCACGGAAGCTCTGCAGGCCCAGCCCGCCGTCCGCACGCGGGCCTGCGTGGGAAGCAGGCGCGGGGAGTGAGGCCAGTCTGGGGCATGCCGAGGCGGGGTG
The DNA here is from genome assembly GCA_003568905.1 of Trebouxiophyceae sp. KSI-1. NCBI lineage: Eukaryota > Viridiplantae > Chlorophyta > Trebouxiophyceae > Trebouxiophyceae sp. KSI-1. Next base: position 7,072 of record BHFV01000035.1, on the reverse strand, counting down.
TTGTGCAATGGCAGAATGGCAAAAGGCGCACCGCAGCCCCAACATATTGAGTCGGGTGAGTAGGCGTCCTGGACGCACACCTCCTCGCCTTCCTCCGGCTGCAGGCCAGCGAGTGTGACGGCAGGGTGCAGCCTGCAGTCGCCGCCCAAGCCTTGCATGAGCTCGCCAACGCGCAGGGCCCATCCGTCCAGCCTCTGGCATTGCAGGAGCCCACCGAAGCACAGTCTGCTCAGGTTGTGTTGCGCTGGCATCAGCAACCTTGGCGGATGCCGATCAGCTGCAGAAGGAGGCGCACTTGGATCGACACGGGTTGATGTTGTGCCCCCTGTCTTTCAACCACTTCCAGCTGTGCGCTCCGGGCTCGGAGGCAAACGTTCGTCGCTGCCCTTCCATCGCTTGCTTCAACAATAAGGCCGCTGACTGTAGCCCTCGCCGTTGCATGCTGGCATGCAGCCCGATTGATCGTACAACAAGTGTGATCGACTGCGCCTGCGGCGCAGAACGGGCGAGAATTGGTTGCGCGAGCATTTTGCATCACCTGGCTGTGTCGGCCGAGCACGCCGGGAGCCGGTGATAGCGGCGGGCATATGCGTACCCTAGTAAAAGCTTTTCTTCCAGCACACGCGTTTCCGCTGAGGCGCGCCCGGACGGCTGGGGCGCGCTATCGCGCGCAGCGATCCAAAAGAATGGCTGAGCAGAGAGCGGCAAGTAGTGTGCTGGAAGGACGTTCGTGTTACGTGCGTGCGGCAAGCAATCGCTCTCAGGCGATCCGGCAGTGAGGCTGATAGCAAACATCAAGATTTAACCTGGGCAGTTCTTGCTGGCTCCATGCACAACCCTTTGGCTGACGCAGACACACATGCACTTGATCAGTCAGGCAGCGGTCCACAGCCGGATGGTGCAGTCCTTGCCCAGCCCCCCCGACGCCAGCGCCGGCGCCGTCGGGTGGCAGTCGACCGCCAGAACCGCGTCGCAGTGCCCGTCCCCCGCCTCCTCCGCGGCCTGCCGGCCTTGGATGCGCTGCAGCAGCTGCCGCAGGCGGGGCGCACGACTCAGCGGCGGCTGCCTCCAGCCCCCGCAACATCCACACACTTGCAGGTGGGGAGGAGAGGAGGGGAGAAGGGGGGAGGGGGACGCACGATCTGGCGGTCCAGGTCGTAGACGCACACGCAGCCGTCCTCCGAGCCGGTGACCACGACCGGGCCGCCCGGGTGCGCCATGCCAAAGGCGGCAAACATGCAGAACTGCGAGTTGGCGTGGCCTGCAGATGCCACCGGCGGCCTAAGCGCCCGGGCCCCACCCGCCTCGGCAGGCTCGGCCCTGGAGAAAGGGGGCGTGCCGGCAAAGGTGCGTGCGATCCGCTGCGCCTGGAAGTCCCACAGCTTGGCGGTGCCGTCCAGGCCGGCGGTGAGGATGTAGCGGGAGTTGGGCGAGAAGCGCGCGGCGCCGACGGGGGCCGCGCTGTCGTCGACGAGCGTGCGCAGGCACTTGCCGCTCTCGGCGCACCACAGCCGCACGAGGCCGTCAAAGGAGGCGGACAGCAGCACCGTGCCGTCGCCGCTGAACTGCACGCAGGTGACCGGGTCCGAGTGCGCGGGAATGCTCTGCGCCGGGGTGCGGACGTGTCAGTCGCGCTCGCCAGCTCGGGGGCCAAGCGGCCAGCAGGGCAGCAGGGGCCACACCCGGATGCAGCGGCCGGTCTTCACCTCCCACACTTTGATCGTCTCGTCGTGGCTGCCGCTGGCCTGCGTGCGACCAGACGAGCTGATGCATGCCCAGCAGCTGGGAGCGGCGCTGCAGTGCGGCTGCTGCAGGCGCGCGCACCAACAGGTTGCCGTGCGGGTTGAAGGCGCAGCAGAACACGTAGTTCGTGTGGCCCGGCAGCACGCGCAGGCACTTGCCGCTGGCGGCGTCCCACAGCCGCACCGTCGCATCGTCCGACGCGGACGCCAGGTAGCGCCCTCGGGCGTCCCAGGCCAGGTCGTTCAGCCCCTGCGGGTGCAGTGGCTGTGCTGTTCCGGGACCCATCGTGGCCAAGCTCGCCAGCAGCAAAGGGAAAGAGCATGGCTCAGCGCACAGCCTCGGGGGCGGCAGGTCTAACCTTAGAGTGGCCAACGAGCGTGTGCAGCAGCTCGCCCGTCTCGGCGTTCCAGAGCTTGGCGGTCTTGTCCGCGGACGCGCTGGCCAGCAGCTTGCCTCCCGTCGCGGCGGGCGAGAACTTGACGCACGATACGCCCTTCTCGTGACCTGTCGGCAAAGCTGGACGTGTTGTTGACATGGCATGGACGCGAGAGTTATTCCAGCGCGATCTGCGAGTTCAAAGGACAACAGCCACCAGCCCCACAAGTCGAGGACTTGCCGCGGATCGTGTGTTTGAGCTTGTAGGCGTTCGCTGCAGGCTTGTCCGGCCCGACGCCGGGCATGGCCCGCCAGCCGCCCTCACCTTGTCCTCGCTGATACGTGAAGTCTGTATCTTACGTTCTGCTTTTCTGGCATACCGTTGAGGAGTGAGAAGCACACGGCTGCACGCTGGGCGAAAGCCTGGAGCCTCGAGGTTTGAAGATGTTCAAAACAGCTCGACTTGTGGCGGCACATCCTGCACAAGGCAAGCAGGGGGGGAAACCGCTGCTCGATCCCGGCCCGTCAATTGTCCTTCTGCTGCGCCGCGCGCTCTGGCCCTCGCTCAGAGTTCGAGGGGATGCTGGGCAGCATCTTCGACAGGCAGCTGGGCTTCGGCCGCCGTGCGCAGCTCACCCCACCAGACCGAGCATTGTGACTCAAAATCGCCTTGCGCAGCTGTTAAGGCTCCCTTGCCCTTGAATCTAGCGTGCATTGAGCCTGTGAGCCTGGCCATGCTCGACAGGCGTGGAGCAGCCAAGCCTGACCGACGTGAGCTGCGAGAATGATGGGCCCGGCTGCACGATGGCGTGGGACCCGTGCAGTATCAGCAGCCTGCCCTTCTGCGCCGAATACTGCAAGGTGTGCGCTGCATCTTGCCGATATTGCGGGCGCCTTTGAGAAGCAGGAACGCCCATGCCACCGTATTTTCTGCAGCAGGTGCTGTTCGGCGGGAGGCTGCTCGCCGTCGGCGACGAGGACGGCATCGTCACTGTCCTCAACACGCAGCGGCAGCACTTCCCCAGCACCCTGTCACAGGCCCGCGTCAGCGCACAGTGGGAGGCGCACCAGAACGCTGTCTTCGACCTCAAGTGGTGTCTGGTGCGCCCGAGCGCCTACCAGGGTGCAGGCCCTTGGCGACTGTGCTTGCGAGCAGGAGCTCAGGCGGCGCGCACGGCTGCAGGACGACAAGGGCATGCTCACTGCGTCCGGCGACAAGACTGTGAATCTGTGGGACACGGAGACGGCCAAGCTGCGGCTGCGCTTCAAGGGGCACCACGGCAGCGTGCGCGCCGTCTGCACCAGCGCGCGCTGCCCGAACACGTTCGTGTCGGGCGCTCGGGACGGCGCCATCATGGCCTGGGACATGCGCTCCAGCGAGCACGTGGCGGCCGCCGACGGCGAGTCCGTGCTGCGGCCTGTGTGCGCCATCCAGGCAGGCTGCCGGCCGGCCGCCACTGCTGGAGCTCTCACGACGCAAGAAGGCAGGCTCCTGAGGCACCCACCGCGCGTGCAGGAGGTGCACAGGACGGCCGCCAAAACGCCCAAGCGGCGCTCCGCAGGCAACAGGGTGCGCCCCTGCTGATTCGTGCAGCAGCCATTCACGCACGAGCAGCCGGGGCTTGGCTGTCCTGACTGCTGGCTGCCTGGCGCAGATGATAGCGCAGGAGGCCATCACGAGCGTGACCGCTCTGGTCCTGCTGGGCGACGACAACGTGCTGGCGTCGGCAGGCACGGCTCTCATTGGGTGCGCATGCCCGAGTGAGGGGCGTGCGCCCTTGTCTTGAGCGGTGACCTGGGAGCCTCTGCAGGCGCGGCGGACGAGGAGGTCAAGCTGTGGGACATGCGCAAGATGAGCAAGCCGGCGGCGACGCTGGCGCCGACCAAGAAGGCGGCGCCGCACCCCGCTCAGCTGGACAGCCTTGCGCCGTGCAGCGTGCCGGGCGGGCGGCCGCACGGCGTGGCGACTCTCACTCTGGACTGCACAGGCGTGGCTCCCTTGCCCGGCGGCTGCTCGGCCTGCGCCTGGGCCGCGGCAGCGGTGACGCGAGGAGGACGCCCGCAGGCACGCGCCTGCTGGTCACGGTGCTCGACAACAACCACTACCTGTACGACGCGCTGCACCCGCACCTGCCGCCGGTCGCGCGCTTCTGCGGCCACGAAGCGACCTCCTTCTACAGCCGCGCCGCCTTCAGCCCGGACGGCCGCCGCTTCGTCGCGGGCGCCAAGGACCGGTGCGCGCACGTCTGGGAGGTCGACCGCCCCGCGGAGCCGCCGCTGGTCATGGAGGGCTTTGGCGGCGAGGTGACGGGCGTCGCGTGGTGCCCCTCGGACGCGGGCGAGATCGCGACGTGCAGCGACGACGTCACGTTGCGCATCTGGCGCCTCGACCGCGAGTCCGCCCGGCCGCGGGCGTGTCGGCAGCAGGCGCAGGCGCGCCGCCGCCTCGCCGCCGGCTGTGTGGGGCAGTGCTGCTCAGCGCCGGTTGTCGCTGACACGGCATGCGTGCAGCGGCCGCTGCAGCCTCGTCCGGCCGAGGCGCAAGAGGCGTTCCCAGAAAACAGGCCAGTGAGGCGGCTGCCGAACGAGCCTCTCGTCGCGCGGGCTGTCAGGACGCCGCTGGCTCCGCTGCAGCACCAGGCGGTGTCCACGCCGGTGCGCTGCCGACCGACCCCTGACAGCTCTGGTCTCGAGGGAGGCCCCTGGCACAGGCCGCGAGGGCGGGAGGTGTTTTGGCCCGCAGGCCTCCCACGGCTCCACGCCGTTCAGCTCGGCCCGGCTGTCCCAGCGACGCATCACCGCCTTCTTCCAGAGCCCGGCACCGGCCACGTCCGGCAGGGTGCGCAGCTGGCTCTGGGCCCTCCTGGCAGCCCTCCGCAGGCACTGCTCTTCACATTGCCGGTCGTGTGACGCATGTTGCTGCTGTGCGTGCAGGAGCAGCAGGACGGCGCCGGACCCAGCTCGGCCGCAGCCGCAGACGCAGGTGGCGGCCAGCAGCGGGCGGCAGCGGAGGCCGGGCCGCCGTCTGGGAGCGGGCAGCTGCCTGTCTGCCCGCCGACTGCGACGCCCAGCAGAGCGGCGGGCGAGACTGCGTCGGGGCGCAAGCGCAAGGGGGCCCCGGGGCCGGCAGGCCAGGGCGCAGCGCGGCCACTGCAGCCGCGCAACAGCCTGGCCTCACCGGGCTCGGCCAGGCCGGCGCCGCGCCTGGCGGGACAGGAGAACTAGGCAAAGCCGGCGCTCGGCTGGCTGCTTGCGCGCACAGTTGTGACACGCGTCCGGACGGGTGCTCGTGAGGCACGCATGCAAGCAGGGCACTGGAGCCTAGCTAGTCCAGCGGGCCCTCCTGCCCGGCCGCCCACTCCCGCTGGCTGCGCCGCGCGGCGCCCTCCTTGCGGTTCCACCGCTCGTTGCGCTCCGCCAGCGGGTCCTCCACCTGCGGCAGCCGCGCAGCGCCGCTGTCAGAGGCTGGCAGGGCTCCGCCGACCCCCGTCCAGCCGCTGCCCGTTGCCAAGCGACGACTCAGACCGTCAGCTGCACGAGCCGCGATCCCAGGTTCACAGGTCCCCGGGGCTACCGGCAGCTGCCCCCCTTTCTCCCCCACACAGGCAACGCCCACGACCGCAGAGCATGTGCTCTGCTCTGAGGGAGTGTTAAGAGACACGAAACCCAAGAGCAAAGAGAGGAAGCGCCGCACTATGTAGTTGTCGTCGAAGTTGGCGGCCATCGCGTTCCGCTTCTCGGCCTCCCGGTCGAACACGAGCCGGTGGCGCACGAGGCTGTCCACCTTTTCGTCCTCAAAGTCGTCAAGGAAGCGGTCGACGCGCCACGCGGCCGGCAGGCTCAGGTCGTCGCCCGGGCGGACGCGGCCGTCGTAGCCCTGCGGCAGGAACAGGGGCGGCTTGAGGGGCAGCTGCTCAAGGAAGCGTGGCAGCAGCAGGAGGCTTGGCAACAATGGAGTCAGTGTGACCAGAATAGGGGAATTGCGTGGGCTGTCGGTGAGTTGATGCCCTCTGGGACAGCAACTTGCTCAGAGCAGTAGCTTCCTGACTGGGAGCTGCAAGGCGGCCCTGACACTGTCGGCGATGTGGCAGCGGGTGAGAGGCCTGCCTGGTCGGTCTCCGCCTGCGGCGCCTTCTCCTCCTCTGCCGCCGGCTCGGCGGGCGCCGGGGCGCCCGAGTGCAGCCGCTTCTTGAAGGCGAGCAGCTTGGCCAGGTTGTTGCCCTGCTCCTTGGCCAGCTTGGAGCGCTGCTTCGCCTCCAGCCGCTTCTTCTCAAAGGCGCTCATCAGCTCGGTGTCTTGCCCCGCCAGCTGCGGGTGGGCGCGGCCGCCGCTCACTCGATCCACTCAGGGGCAGCTGCGCTGCCAGAGGCTGGCAAGCCGAAGATGCATCGCACGCAGCGACTGAGAGCACCGCACCAGCTTGGACGGCTTCACGCGAGCGCGCACTGCCTTGCCGGCGTCCAGCGCCTCCTGCTGCCGGTCGCGCGGCTCCCCCCGCCGCTTCCCGCCGCCGCCATCCTCCTCTGCCGCGCCCCCGTTGCCTCGGGCCGCCGCCTGCCGCCAGCGTGCAGGCGTTCAGCCACTTGCCGGCTGCCTACCCTGGCCTGGCTGGGGGCCGGACAATGAGCCGCGCCTGCGGCGGCGGCGGCTTCCCCAGTGCCTCCCGCTTTGCGAGCGCCTGCCGCCGCATCCGCGCGTCGAAATCGTCCTCTGCCTCGCCGCCAGGCGGGCCGCTGCCACCACTCGGCCCCGCCTGCTGGCCGGAGGCAGCCCGCTCCCGGTTGCCGGCCGCCTCCTCCCCCTGCTCCTGCGCCTGCAGCCGCCGGGAGCATCCCCCTCGGCCCTCAAGCCCAGTTGGCATGCAAGCAGGCACCCTGCGCTGCTGCAGCAGCTCGCGGGTTGCCCTGCAAAGCGGCCCCGTTTGCCCGCAGCTTGGCAGCCGCGGGTGGGGGGG